>JBBPBX010055101.1:0-14579 GCA_038048925.1 Garcialebias charrua | reverse complement strand
GAAAAAAAGAAGTACTTGTCAGAGTGTTGCAAGTATACCGGTACTCGTGATGGTAAATACTGTGACAGAAGTGAAGAGTTTTCTAACGTTGGTGTGTTCAGATTTTTTCTTTTGGGTTCATTATGAACACCAGCAGTTTTTCTCCATGTACTGTACATGAAAACTCTAAATCTGGTCCTGATACCTGACACATACCTTGCCTTTATTCATTCAGCATTTTGTTTCATGTAATTGTTTTGGTACAATATGTTTTTGTATTTATGTGCGCCCACACACACACTCACCATCTTTCTCAGACATGCCTCAGCCTTATTTATGCTTTTCTTCAAGCAGTCTGCTGCTTGTTAAACTTATTACGAGTTAAGATTGGTGTGTTCATGTTTGTCAGTTCTGATGTTGAAAGATAAATCTTCTGCATGTAAATGTTTTTTTTTTGCATGTACAGTAACAGAGTCTTGGTGGAAGAAGTGAATGTGTCCCTAAAAGTTAAAATGGCTGCATTGTTTGGTAGTTTTTGTCTGTACAAACAATAAAAAAAGGCAGCTGGTTTTTGAAATTCTTTTTATTTATTTATTCCCAAAACATCTCCAGTTTAAAGATAGGAATAGCAGCTTATTTATCATAGATGTGTAATTTTTATCGCAGCTTTACAAACTTTCATAGAAATGTTACTATATTTGATCATTTGTACCATTAAAATACTGCTTTTATCTCCTTCACAATTTAAAGACATGCATCTGTTAGCATCTGTATTGTACATCGTACAGCAGTAGTCATGACAGTGTGCAGTCAAAGAAGAACCTACCTGAGATTTAAAAACTTTAGTTTTAGTTGTGTGTCGTATGTAAAAACTAAAATACAATGTTCTTCCTGTAACTCCCATACCAACAGTGTTCCAATCGAAACTTACAGGGACTGTGACTCACTGAAAGTCTTTCAGGCTTGAAAATGTGAAACTCCTGAGCTGATAGTCAATCCTGCTCTTAGCAGCCGGCTGGAGATGGAGCAAAGAAATACAGAGCCAGAAGGATGAGGTAGACGACCACCAGAGCTGTGCCTGAGGAGATCAAGACTCTGATAAATACACAATGAAACAACTCACAAGATGTTAACAGTACACTTCAAACTGTATTCAACCACTTCGCTAAATCAGTTTTCTTACAGATTCCTGGATTAAAGCTCAATTTAAAGCTGTGTTGAATCTACGCTGACCTGCTTATTATGACAAAGGTTAAACTGGATCTTTCTACCACATTGTGATAAACAGGAAATTTAGGCAGAATGATAGACATCTACTGTTTATTTATTAACCTTTATTCAACCAGGCAAATCCCATTGAGATCACATACCGGGTATCTACTTTGCAAGGGATGCCTAGACCTGAAGGCAGCTTAACATGCATGTTTTTAGTCTGGGGGAGGAAACAGGAGTGCCCGGAGAAAACCCACGCATGCACGAGAAGAACATGGAAACTCCACCCAGAAAGGAACATTAAACATTGAGTCTTAGAAAGTTGGTTCAGTTGGACCCTAAAAATGTTTTTACAAAATAGTCTTGGTGTCTCTTTTCAAGCAGCAGTTGATTTGTGTTTATGCAGATGCTATAGGCAAATCAACCAGGAGATTGTAAACGGGGAACATATAAGGAGCGCTTTAATCGCTCTTTTGGAGGCCTGTTTGTTGATTTATATCCAACACACTTTAAGAAAAGTCAATTTATGCAATTATGTAGCATGATCAGGAGCTCTTTGATTCGATTGTTTCTTGAGTTTCAGTTTGATTTAAATTTACACGTTTATCCACTTTTTACCCTTTAACTGCTCAGAACTTACCCTGAAAATAATCAGACTTGCCATCCATGAAGATGTAGTTGACTAAAACAACGCTGAAAATGCTGGCCCACATGTGCTGGTCGCTGAACACGAGTACAAAGCCCACATCCTAAAGAAAAAGACCTTATCAGATATAAAACATTGTGTTTATAAGGAAATCAAACCAAGAGGGAAGGCCTTACACAGAAGGCATTAAACAGGACCAGGATCGGCATCTGTAGCATGCAGACCTGCACAGCAATACAGCTTCCAACCTCCAAGCTGCAACAAAAAGCACATTTAAAACACAAAAAATGATTTTAAACTTAACGTTTGGTAAGACAGAAGCTACCTCAAACTGATGTTGTTCTGGAGGGCAAACTGAATCCCATTAACGATCTCTGGGATCTCTGGTACCATTGCAAGAACTGTCACTCCTAAGAAATACTGGAGGAAGATGTAGAGCAGGATGACACAGCTGGAGGAGGCTACGAACTGAGCATGCTCAGATCGACGTGCAAACCTGCGAGATGTTGGGCTGGTTGAGGATTGGTTGGATGTGTTCAGTCGCAAGGTCAGCGCATGCCGACGTAAGCGCAGTGGCTCCGATGAGGATGAGCAGAGACCTCCACCGCGACCAGTGGACAGTTGCCCCATGTTGAACGGGCACTGCTCAAAAAGATAAAACACTGTAACCATGACAACAATATCTTTAAATATAGTTTAATGTGAGGAAAAAAGTTTAAATCTCACTCTGTCCATCTCCAACATGGAGGTCATAGATGTAGGAGTGTGTTTTCAGTGTAAATATCAGACCGATGATGTATGCAGCAGGCAGAAGGGCGCACACCGTGTACACGAGAGGCCTAACACACACACACACATACACACACACACACACACACACACAACAGATAATACACACAGGCTTATTTTAAAAGCATCAAACTCACAAAGTGACACTTTTCAAGAATAGTTGCTGCCATGACAGGTGGCCGATAGTGTTGTTACTGGTCTGTCTGTGTGTTCTCGTTTGTCTTTTAGTAGAAAAACTTCATGAACTGCTGGAAAGAGTTTCATCAAACTCCCAGCATGCAATCACCAGACGAACATCTACAACAACACGTTCAACCCAAATAATGATGGCCATCGCAGCTAATCAACCTGAAAACAGGTGACATCGATCATATATACAAACACTGAGCTAAAACCTGGTGTGGTAGTAGCTGAGAGCCATACATGACACATACTCAGAGCTCTAACAAATCACAAAAGATGTTTAGTTGAAAATTGGGTTTTTATATGTATTCCTTCAAGTAATGCAAGAATATTCCTTAATTGTGGGATCAGCTTTTAAATGTTTTACCAAGAAAACAATGAGAATGAAGTGACTTTTACAATAAAGTCAGGGCAGTTTATTTTTATATTGTAATAAATTAAGTGGAAAAGCTTCAGTCTGAATTTACAATCCTAATAACTCTGTGAAGAAATGAAACAGAACTTACTGGACGTGGTTGTGGAACAGCGTGCCGTTTTTCTATTGATAAAAACAAAAACCAGCATTAATCCCGGAGCGGTGCTCGTGAATCTGCGCATGTTTCAGAGTCCCTCGTGTCTAATGACCAGATCATAGTGGCAGCTGTGGCACACAAACGGTCCGCTGGCGTTGCCTGTGCCGTTTCCTCCTGTGTTTGTGCACGCATCGCACACCAGGTTTCCATAGGCCTTGGAGAAAAGTGTAGGGGCGAACACGCCTGCGAGCGCCAGAGACAAAATAAATGTTCCCATAAGCCACTGGAGCAACAAAAATTTTACTGGTTCTGTAGTCTCAATAATTACATTTCCAGCTGACTTGTTAAAGTTTATGAGCTTTTGGTGTGTTAAACCTAGCTAATTCTTTCAAAATAACAGTAAAAAAGAAGGTTATTTTGGTCTGTAAGAACTCGCCTCCCACGGAGATGAAAAGCAGCGCAGAGCTCACTCCTGCAGACCGACTGTTGAACCGCTGCTCGTTATGTTTCAGGCCTCCAATTATCATGGAGATGCCCTGAAAAAAACAAGAACTTATTTATGTTCGTTGATAAATTTACAGATAAGGCCCTGTTCAGACCTGGCATAAACACTTAACACATACAGTACAATAAACAATTTCATTTACAAAAACAGACATTTCGTATTTTTGAGTCCGAACAGCTTTTTTAATAAATGTCATTAATTTAAAAATGTAGTTTCACGTTTTTTTAATAGTAAAATCATAAAATTTGCTGTCGTTAAGCAGTTGACTCACGGGGATGAAGAGGATGCATCCGAGCAACGTGCCTGTCAACGCTGCCTTGACAACCTCCTGTAGACATGGGTTGGCTTCCTGGCGACATTTGAGCAAGGCTGTGATGTAAAAAGTCAGTTCTGTGACGGAGCCAAAGGTGGCGTTGACCACCGCGCCGACAGCAAAGTTACTCTGGGCAGCGATACTGAGGAAACAAAGATGATTAACAATTAAATCAGAGCTGATTTGAAGGAGAATTTGCTCATTCTTTGTTGCCACAGGTGTGAAGATAACCATTTACCTGGCAATGCCCATACCAATATAATATGAGAGTGGTATGATGGAGCTGATTGCTATGGTGAACTTGACATCAGAACTGGCAAACTGATTTTCTTTGTCAACATATCCAATTACCAGAGCGACTATAACTAAAGGGAGGAGGTCTGAATAACAGGTCAAAGGTCATAACAGGTGTCTTGACACACATACAAGCAGTTATGATAAAGGATACTGACAGCGAACACATTGATCCCATCCACAGTGTACTTGTAGTAGTACCAGTTTGCAGCATGGTAGCAGCACAGCAGTGCTCTGGTCTCGTAGCCCTGATGCTGAAGTTCAGTAAAAAAAAAATATTATTAGTTAATCCGTCTCCGATGATGTGCTGTGATGGATAAACTTTAATTTCAACCTTTCTATGCGAGCTGGTGGAGATGTAGACATCCTCAGGAGGCAGCAGGAGGATGACGCTCAGAGTCCGAGCGTTCATCTTGGAGACTGGGATGGTGAACACCAAGAGCCACGTGATGAAGCAGACCAGAGAGTGAACGATGAGCAGGGGAGGGAATCCCAGCAGCAGCCACACGTAGGTGGAGAAACGACGCTACCAAATGAGGAGAGGTTTCAGTTCATCACATATTAAAGTAAAATTTAAACATGAACTGCCTCAATTATTCTTCTTTTCCGTCGCCACAGCGAGTCATCCTCCTCCACCTCACTCTGTCCTCTGCATCCTCTGTCCTTACTCCAACTACCTTCATGTCCTCTCTAACTGCATCCATATACGTATGTCCTCTTTGTCTTTTTCCTGGCAGCTGCATTTCTAACATCCTTCTACCAATATACCCACTGTCCCTCTTGACATGCCCAAACCATCTCAGTCTGGCCTCCCTAACTTTATCTCCCAGTTGTTCAACCTGTGCTGTACCTCTGATGATCTCATTCCTAATATTATCACTCCTAAGGAGAACCTCAGCATCTTCATTTCTGCCACTTCCAATTTCCAACTTCCACTTCAATGCCGCATGTTGCCTCAGAAAAATTACAAGTTTTGAAAGCATGCTTTTTGTGCTGGAATCTGCTAAACCTCTGCTGTGTGGCCTCTTTTATAGGCCTCCACAATACAATAAAAACTTTCTCAGTGAGTTTTCAGAACTACTGGCTGACCTGCTGCCAAAGTTTGACTCTTGGCTTTTCTGTGGAGACTTCAACGCACACACCTGCTGCCCAAGTAATCAGCTTGGATGTGAGTTTCAGGACCTCCTGGACTCTTTTAACCTGTCACAGTCGGTCTCGGGGGCCACGCACAGTCAGGGTCATACACTCGATTTAATTATCTCCCACAGCCTTCAAATACCTACTGTGGAGATCCTGGACACCTGTATTTCAGACCATTTTCCCATCTTATTTGAATTTTTCACCTCTCCTGCACCGAAGGCTGTTCTCCCAGCACGTCTCTGCCGCTCCATCACCCCATCCACCCCAAGTCAGTTCACTGATGCCTTTAAGAGCACCGACTTTTGCTCTGCTATCAGCCTGGACCCATCTCTACATCCTGAGGACTTCATCACCTCCTTCCATCACACCTGCACAACGATCTTGGACTCCATCGCTCCTCTCAAACAGGCATCTTCAAAAAACAGACCTTCACCATGGCTCAACGAAACGACGCGAGCTCTTCGACAACGTTGCAGAAAAGCAGAGCGAAAATGGAGGCACGACCGGCTTCATGTATCTCAGGGAATACTGAGAGACTGTCTCTGTGATTATCATAATGCTGTGAAACAGGCCAAGTCACAGTACCTCTCCAATTTAATCACCACCAGCTCCAACCGGCCGAAGACGCTATTCAACACACTCCAGTCTGTTATCAATCCATCTGTCAATGTTCTGAAAACTGCCACACAGTCTACCTGTGACGACTTTCAGAGCTATTTTGTCAACAAAATAGACTCTATCAGGCAGAACATTGTCAGTTCATCCAACACCATCCAGTCTTGTGCGTCTGCAATAACCACAGCTGTTTTTGACCAGTTCGACCTGGTTTCACTGCCTCACCTCATCAAGGTGGTTCAGCAGATGAAACCAACAAACTGTTCTCTGGACATCATTCCATCAAAAATGTTCAAACAGTCCTTTGATGTAATTGGTCCTTGTGTTTTGTCATTTATTAACAGCTGTCTATCTTCAGGTTTTGTGCCATCTGCTTTCAAACATGCTGTGGTCAGGCCTCTTCTCAAAAAACCAGGCCTAGATCCTACAGCTCTCTCTAATTTCAGGCCAGTTTCCCATCTGTCATTTCTATCAAAGGTCCTAGAAAAGATTGTTTTTATTCAACTTCAATCTTTTCTAGAGCTCAACAACCTGTTTGAAAAATTTCAGTCAGGTTTTCGAGCTCGTCACAGTACTGAATCTGCACTGCTCAAAGTGCAGAATGACATTCTTCTGTCTCTGGATGCAAAAAACCCTGCTCTGCTGGTGATGTTAGACCTCTCAGCAGCTTTTGACACCGTCGACCATCAGGTACTAATCAACCGCTTGTCTCAGCAGGTTGGCCTCCAGGGAGCTGTGCTTGAGTGGTTCAAATCTTACCTGTCTGGGAGAACTTTTTCTGTCATGATAGGCGATCTGTCCTCCTCTTCATCAACCCCTCTGACCTCTGGCGTACCACAGGGATCTATTCTAGGGCCAGTCCTCTTCTCTCTTTACATGCTGCCATTAGGATCAATCATCACACGTCATAACCTGTCTTTTCACATGTATGCAGACGATTTACAAATCTATCTGCCAGTCACTCCCAACCCCTCACTCAGTTCAAACACTCTTGTCAACTGCTTAAATGACATTAAAGTCCATGACCCACCATGTTTTCAAATTGCATCGCCATTAATATTTATTAGTTTATTTAAAAATAATACAGGAGCGTTTATTTATATTGTAGAGAAATAATGCAAAATGTGTTATTTCATGATTTATAGCAGATTTTAGCAGAAGCTCCGGGAAGATCTGCCCCTCTCCAAATATGGGCATTCACATCACTAAAGATTCCGCCTTGGAGTTACAGGCGGAGTTTTAATAAGCCTTCATCAACTTCCATGACCGCTGCTCTAAGAGAGGAAAAAAAAAAGAGAAGCGGTTGCTCACTGATGTCTGTCATATTCTGAGCAGCATCCACGTAGACATACTAGTTTAATTCGCTTGATCGCGACAAATTCATTCATTTGGAACTATTTTAAACCACTGCAACTCTCAAAGGGAGATTATCCTTATGGGTGATTTTAACATCAACTGGGACAAGAAATTGGATAGGAGAAAATTGAAACAACTTGCTGACAAGTATAATTTAACAAAGGTCATAAATGGGCCAACAAGAATAACAAATACGTCCAAAACAACTATTGATTTAATATTCACTAACAAACCTGATAGAATTTTGAAGACTTTTAACCTCCTATCTGGTCTCTCTGACCACAATTTTATTTTCTGCTCAAGAAAAATTAATAGGCAGCATCCAGCCACAACTGCTAAAAATAGATCCTACCTTTTTATACCTAAACATTTGCAAGAGCATCTCAAGACTGAACTTGAACAAATAAATTGGTCGAATGTATTGGAATATAAAGATACTGAGATCTGTACTAACAACTTTATCAAGAGTGTCAATGAAATTTTAAACCAGTTTACAAAAATAGGCAAGTTTGGAAAACAGAACAATCATTTACCTTGGCTTAACAGTGACATTTTAAAATTGATAAAAGAAAGAGATAGAGCCTTTAAGAAATCCTTGAGTACAGGAATTACAACTGATCGTCAGATTTTTACATCACTGAGGAATAAAGTGATAAAACACATACGTAAAGCAAAAGCTATTTTCTACATTGACATTATAAAAGGAGCAAATGGAAATGGGAAAGTGATATGGGAAAATTTGAATAAGCTACTGGGACGCAACAATACTGATAATTTCAAAAATGTACAGCTTCAGGTAAATGGTGCACTGACAGATGACTTAAGCAAAATTGTTAATATGTTTAATTCATTTTTTATTAGTTCAATTGAAGAATTAACAATGCATCTCAAACACCCTGACATCCCACATAAATCTCTAGATGTCAATAAACCAGTATTTAGTATACAAGAAATCTCTGTCACTGAAGTTATAAAAACTATATCATCTCTAAAAGGCTCAAAGGCTAGAGACATATTTGGCCTGACAAGTCATTTTTTTAAGCTTCATAAAGAAGCACTTGCAAGTCCAATTGCACATATAATTAACCAATCGATTAAATACGGAGTAGTGCCATCCACATGGAAAATTGCCAGGGTTACCCCAGTGTTTAAGACAGGAGACAAAACAAAACCAGAGAATTATCGTCCTATAAGTATTTTGCCAATCATTTCGAAAATTGCAGAGAAATGGGTTGCTCTGCAGTTAACAGAGCATTTAAATGAAAGCCCAACTTCTCTCCATCCCATGCAATTCGGGTTTAGGAAGTATCACTCTACAGAGACAGCCACCTGTTACCTTCTGGAAAATCTAAAACAGCTTCTAGATCAGGGCGGCTTTGTGGGTGCTGTGTTCCTTGACCTGAAACGTGCTTTTGACACAATCAACCACAACATTCTTCTTGCTAAACTAACTCATTTTAATTTCTCTAATAGTGCCCTCTGCTGGATGAAATCATATCTGTCTGATAGAAAACAAGCAGTACAAATAGAAAACTCACAATCTACCTTTCTTACCTGCTCAGCTGGAGTCCCACAGGGCTCAATACTGGGACCAATCTTATTTAGCCTATATGTTAATGATTTGCCAAATGTTTGCAAAACTGTAAAAATGCAATTATATGCAGATGATACTGTATTGTATGTTCATGGAAAAACAAAAAATGAAGCTGCTGCTGTGCTTTCTAGTGCCATGATGCCGGTGTCTCACTGGCTCCAGGACTCTTGTTTACATCTCAACACTAAAAAAACAGTCTGTATGTTTTTCTCTCGGCTGCCACCAGATGATGGGCATCCATCTGTGTTGGTCAATGGCGAGACATTAGATGTGGTTGAACAATTTAAATACCTCGGAGTCATTTTTGATTCTAATCTAAATTTCAAGCAACATGTAAAGAGAATTTCACATATAATTAAACTTAATCTGGCAAACTTCAAACATATAAGACCTTCTCTGACAACAGAATCAGCAAAGGCTTACATGCATGCCATGATCTTCAGCCATATAGCCTATTGTTATACTACATGGTCTCACACTTCAGAGATCGTCATGAAGCCCCTAAAGTCTCTTTTTAAGAAAACACTGAAAATTTTTGACAAAAAGCCAATACAGTATCATTACTGCAACATCATAAATAAGTACAAAATTTTGGATTTTAATAGCTATCAGATTTTTATGGACGTTTGCCTGATTTTTAAAGTTTTAAATGGACTTGCTCCTCCTCCTTTAATATATTTTATAAGTAAAAAAACAAGTACAGTAAACACAAGAGCACTGACCAGAGGAGATTGTGATGTGCAGCGGCGCAGGACTAAATTTGGCCAAATGGTGGTGTCCATCAGAGGCACGCAGTCATGGAACACACTGCCAGTTTCCATCAGGAACTGTGGCACCTACTCCAGCTTTAAAAAATCTCTGAAACTTTGGCTGAAAACTAATCAGAAGTGCACTCATGTGTAGATTACTTTGTCTATTCTTATGGCATCATATTTTTATTGTAATTTTATGTTGTGTTATGTGCTATATAGGTGATGTTTGTATTTTTCTCCGCTCTTTTGTTTTATGGGACGTTTCTTATTCTTACCTGCCTTAGGACAACGGATGCAAATTAGCTATTGTGCTAACTCCGGCATATTTACATTGATGCTAACTGCTGTTATGTTGATTAATATGCATTGTCCTAACTTAAATAAATAAATAAATGAATGAAATGAAATGAAATGAAATTTCCGCATCGCCTTTTTATTCTCTCCCCTGACCAGACAGGTCGGGAGTAGAAAGGCAGCCGCGGCGCGGAGCTCTGAGCGCGCGGGCTTCCCCGTGCTCTCCGTGCTCCGTGCTTCCCCGTGCTCCAGCAACAAGGCTGGGACAGAACCGAGCCCCGGCACGAACTTCAAAGCTGACGCAGCGGAACGGGGAGCCAGGGAGAAGACGGGAGAAGCCGCGCGGCTCGCTCCTCTCTGGGCAGAGGAGAGGAGAGCAGCCAGCAACAGTCGCAGCGGTGTTATATCTTATTAAAAAGGTCTATAAAATAAATAAAAAATAAAAGCAGACCACTGGTCCAGTTGTACACAAAAATGCACCAGGAAATATGCAGTTTTACTCTCACTCTCATAAACCTCCATGGAAACTCACTCCTACCTTCTGCCTTGCTTTCTGGGTGGAGATCAATGTAACAAAAGGCATGACCCTTCGGGACTCTTCGGCCAGGTTTCCGGATTCATTCGGGAGTGGTTTTTTTTTTTTTTAACCCTCGCCTGGCCCAAATGCAAAAATGAAAATAAAATTCATAAAATACTACAGTAATTCTCCAATATGGTGAATTGTTACTGTCACGGTGGGTGTTGTCCTTTAAGCACTGGCTCTCTCAAAACTTCCTCCACCTAAACACAGATAAAACTGAATGCATTTTATTTGGTGCACCTGATGACACCAGCAACATCCTTCCCAGTCCCAGTTTTGGTTTTCCCCTCCCCCACTTCAACCCGGTGGTCAGAAATCTTGGAGTGCAGCTTGACTCCAACTTAAAGTTTGATAAACAGATCAGTTCTGTTGTCAAGACCAGCTTTTTCCAGCTCCGTCTGCTCTCCAAAGTCAAGTCATTTCTCAGCCGTGGTGATCTGGAGAAGGCCATCCATGCCTTTGTGACCTCCAGACTTGATTATTGTAATGCTTTGTATGTTGGTATTAATCAATCCTCCATCTCCCGTTTACAGCTTGTACAGAACTCTGCCGCGCGCTTTTTGACCAACACACGAAAATATGAACACATCACTCCTGTCCTGTCCTCTCTACACTGGCTCCCGGTTCAGTTCAGGATACAGTTCAAGCTGCTGCTGTTTGTTTTCAAAGCTCTGAATGGACTTGCACCTCTCTACATCTCAGAACTTTTGGAAGTCCATCAGCCCGGCAGAGCTTTACGATCTGCCAGTCAACACCTGCTGGAGGTGCCTCGCTCAAGGTACAAACAATGGGGAGACCGGTCCTTTTCTGTTGCCGGCCCAAAAGCCTGGAACAGTCTCCCCCTTGAGCTGCGTGCCACCTCTGATCTGACTCTGTTCAAAACCAGACTGAAGACCCACTTGTTCAAAAAAGCTTTCAGTGTGTAACTTTTATTACTTTTGGTATTTTAGTATGTAGCATTTTTATTTCCATTGCCTTCTTTTATTGCTGTTGTTTCTTATTCTATTTTCATTGATTTATTGTTCCAGTTTATTCATCTTTTTATCCTGTTAAGCACCTTGGTCAATGCAAGGCATTGTAGGAAGGTGCTATACAAATAAAGTTTATTATTATTATTATTATTATTCATTCTTTCTCCTGTCTTTTTGTCAATGACACTGTCTCCAGACCATACAACATAGCTGGTCTCACCACTGTCTTGTAAACTTTTCCTTTGACCTTTGCTGACACCTTTTGTCACAAATCACTCCTGAAACTTTTCTCCATCCACTCCATCCTGCCTGGACTCTCTTTTTCACTTCTTTCCCACATTCCCCATTTTCCTGGATAGTGGACCCCAAGTACTTGAAGTCCTGCACCTTTGTGACCTCTGCTCCTTGTAGCCTCACTGTTCCACTGGCCTCCCTCTCATTCACACACATGTACTCTGTCTTACTACGGCTGACTTTCATTCCTCTTCTTTCAAGTGCATACCTCCACCTCTCCAAGTTCTCTTCCACCTGTTCCCTGTTCTCACCACATATCACAATGTCATCTGCAAACATCATAGTCCATGGGGATTCCTGCCTGACCTCATCTGTTAGTCGGTCCATCACCAGAGCAAACAAGAAGGGGCTCAGAGCCGATCCTTGATGCAATCCCACCTCCACCTTGAAGCTATCTGTCACTCCTACAGCACATCTCACCACTGTCCTGCTGTCTTCATACATGTCCTGTACCAGTCTAACATACTTCTCTGCCACTCCAGATTTCCTCATGCAATACCACACCTCCCCTCGGCACCCTGTCATATGCTTTTTCTAAATCCACAAAGACACAATGGAGTTCTTTCTGACCCTCTCTGTACTTCTCCATCAGCATTCTCAAAGCAAAGATGGCATCTGTGGTGCTCTTTCTTGGCATGAAACCATACTGCTGCTCACAGATAGTCACCTCTTGTCTAAGTCTTGCTTCCACAACTCTCTCCCAGATCTTCATTGTGTGGCTCATCAACTTAATTCCTCTGTAGTTGCTACAACTCTGTACATCACCCTTGTTCTTAAAAATGGGCACCAGCACACTTCTTCTCCATTCCTCAGGCATTTTCTCACCCTCAAATATTCCATTAAATATTTGAGTCAAAAACCTCACTGCCATCTCTCCAAGACATTTCCCAAACCTCCACTGGTATGTCATCAGGTCCTACTGCCTTCCCCTTCTTCATTCTTTTCAGAGCTTTCCTGACTTCACTCTCACTAATCTTTCCCACTTCCTGGTCCACAGTTTCTATGACCTCTACTCTTCTTTCTCTTTCATTCTCTTCATTCATTAGCTCCTCAAAGTAATCCGCTCATTCTCAATCAGTTCATCTGGACAATTTCTTTTTAGTAGAAACGTTTCACCCTCACTCCAGAGGGCTTCGTCAGTCAGAGCAGTCCAAAGCAAACTGAAGCTACCCCACCAAGTAAACAACTTAAGTGGACCAACCAGTTTGCTGTAGCCAAGATGGTTTCTGGGGGCTTGTCCCTCGTCGACTCCTCCCAGGCAGGCAGACATGTCCAAAGTGGTTCAAGACCAGAAAGTTCATTCTCAATAGTCCAGGTATCAAATCCGCTCATTCTCAATCAGTTCATCTGGACAATTTCTTTTTAGTAGAAACGTTTCACCCTCACTCCAGAGGGCTTCGTCAGTCAGAGCAGTCCAAAGCAAACTGAAGCTACCCCACCAAGTAAACAACTTAAGTGGACCAACCAGTTTGCTGTAGCCAAGATGGTTTCTGGGGGCTTGTCCCTCGTCGACTCCTCCCAGGCAGGCAGACATGTCCAAAGTGGTTCAAGACCAGAAAGTTCATTCTCAATAGTCCAGGTATCAAATCCGCTCATTCTCAATCAGTTCATCTGGACAATTTCTTTTTAGTAGAAACGTTTCACCCTCACTCCAGAGGGCTTCGTCAGTCAGAGCAGTCCAAAGCAAACTGAAGCTACCCCACCAAGTAAACAACTTAAGTGGACCAACCAGTTTGCTGTAGCCAAGATGGTTTCTTGATGGTTTCAAGATGGCTACAGCAAACTGGTTGGTCCACTTAAGTTGTCTCATCCCCTCTGTTTCCTTCACCAACATGTCCATTCAGGTCTGCTCCAATCACCACTCTTTCCTCCCTGGGAATACTCTCTATCACTTCATCCAGATCTTTCCAAAATGTATCTTTCTCCTCCCCATCACATCCAACCTGTGGAGCATAACCACTGACGATGTTTAGCATCAGACCTTCTACTTCTACCTTCAGGCACATCACCCTATCTGACACTCTCTTCACCTCTACTACATTCTTTGCCAACTCCTCCTTCAGGACCACCCCTACTCCATTTCTCTTTCTATCCACACCATGGTAAAACAGTTTGAACCCTGCTCCAATGCTGCGAGCCTTGCTGCCCTTCCACTTGGTCTCTTGGACACATAAAACATCTACCTTTCTTCTCTGCATCATGTCAGCCAGCTCTCTACCTTTGCCTGTCATTGTCCCCACATTTAGAGTTGCAACCCTCAGTCCTACATTCTTCACTTTCCTCCTCTCCCTCTGTCTCCTGACACGTTTCCCTCCTCGGGGTCTTCGACTAACAGTAGCACAATTTCCGCCGGCACCCTGTTTGTCAACAGCACCGGTGGCGGTCGTTGTTAACCCGGGCCTCGACCGATCCGGTATGGTTTCACTTTGATGAACTCGCATTATGGTTTTGGCAAAAGTGTTTTACATCGGATGCCATTCCTGACACAACCCTCACCATTTACCCGGGCTTGGGACCGGCACAAGAGATACACTGGCTTGTGCTCCCTAG
>JBBPBX010055100.1:0-23224 GCA_038048925.1 Garcialebias charrua | reverse complement strand
AAAAGACCAAACAGGTTTCATTAAAGACACCGACATTCATATTTTAATATACGTAGGTTGCTTAACATAGTTTATTCAAGTCCCACAGTCTCGGATGAGTGTGTTGTTTCTCTTGACGCTGAAAAGGCCTTTGATCGGGTTGAATTTGACTATCTTTTTGCAGCTCTTAGTAAATTTGGTTTTGGAGGAAAATTCATTCATTGGATTAAATTATTGTACCATCAGCCATCTGCTACAGTACGTACTAATTCTCAAACCTCGAAACCATTTAAATTACAAAGAGGCACCCACCAAGGCTGTCCTCTTAGCCCCCTGCTTTTTGATCTAGCCATAGAGCCCCTCGCTATTGCACTACGAACCAGTAAGGAGATATCCGGCATCTGGAGAAATGACATGGAACATAA
Source organism: Garcialebias charrua (assembly GCA_038048925.1). NCBI lineage: Eukaryota > Metazoa > Chordata > Actinopteri > Cyprinodontiformes > Rivulidae > Garcialebias > Garcialebias charrua. The sequence goes on along the minus strand of JBBPBX010055100.1, from coordinate 22,820 downwards.
GGTGTCGCTTTACGCTGATGACCTTTTACTTTTTATTTCCAAGCCATCAACTTCACTGCCTTTTGCCCTCAACTTGTTTACCCAATTCGGCCAGATCTCCGGGTATAAATTGAACCTTACCAAAAGTGAGCTTTTCCCTTTAAGTAATAAAGTAAATATCTCAGACTTTACTAATTTGCCGTTCAGAATTGAAAGACAAAAAATTACATATCTGGGTGTCACAGTGACAAAAAAACATAAAAACTTGTTCAAAGAAAATCTGACTCCACTGTTGAACCATATATATATATATATATATAAAATCACACACACACAGTACCCCCAACTCCTGTAAAGATATATCGGTGTTTATTTGTTCAATGTGATTAATCAAAACCAGTTAAATGTGATCATTGGTGCTCTTTATTAAGAAAATCAACATGTCACATTTCAGGAACTGATTATTATAGACACATTAAATGTTCACTAATGAATATTTCTATATTTATCATCACAGTAATAGTGTTACACACATTATTAGTTGTTAACACTCAAAATTAGTGTTTACCTATACTGTAACCTAATCATTTAAGGAATAAACATTTTTATTAATCACTTTAAAAGTTATAAATGTTGTCTTTGGTGCATGGTTGCTTTCCAAATATATGTCCAAATGTCATTCACACGGTGTGTGTGAATGACAGGCATAAAACACTTTGTAAAACGGTGCTTTATGAAGTTCAGTCCGTTTCCTTCGGCAGTTCTGCCACATCCAATATGGCGGCCGCTCTGACGTACCGCCGCTACGGACCAGCCCACTCAACGAGGCGTCCACTAACTGCCTCACCAGTTCTCTGTTGGGATCGCCCTGGCAGATGACAATAGCCAATCAGTGATGGAGAAAGGTCAGAGGAGCTTTGCTATGAAATAATGATGAATGATTGTTTGAAATTCATTTAATAGTTAACTCAGAAACCGCCGATCTGACTCCAAATCCGCCCAAATTATCACCACCCGCCCGAAGCTATTTTTAGCCGCTAAGTAGAGAGTGAAAACCGCCCAAATGGCGGTAAACCGCCCAATCTGGCAACACTGCGTGCAGAACTTTTCATGAGTTATAATGGTATGATCCATTAATATTTCTCTTCCTTAAGCCCAACTGCCACTCAAAACAACAATGAAAGAACTCAAAATGTTCAACAGTAACAATAATAATTCCCAGTTTCGTTCAGAGCACATTCAATTTAAATAAAAAGAATAGTTTTGAAACAGGAAGTGACCCGCTGTTTTGGAAATGGATCTGTCGTCTTTTCAAAATAAAAGCTGCCAATACTCATAATTTCTTACTGGAATAGCTTTTCACTTGACAATTTAGTGTAACAACATCACACTGCTACATTAGCAAAAAAAAAAAGAATAAAAAGAAACAGTGAGGCATCCTAATCAGATGCCTGAACCACTTCAACTGACTCCAATCGATGAAGAGGAGCAGTTGCTGAGCCCAGCCATCAGTGCTGGGCAGCGCTAACCCAAAAATTAGTTCCACTATTTCTAAAGCACTAATTAATTTATTTAGGTCCACAATTTCAAAAGCACTAATGTCTTATAAAAATTAGGGGAAGCTAATTCTAAACCGCTAATTCTAAAATAAAACACCATCAGACAAGAAGCAAGTTTTAAGTTGTTTGTATTGTACTATAGACTTAGGAAGGTATTTATAATAATATTGTTTGTAATAATAATCATTTTCTTTGAGTATAACCAATAGACAGGAAGGTATTTATAATAATATTGTTTGTAATAATAATCATTTTCTTTGAGTATAACCAATAGACAGGAAGGTATTTATAATAATATTGTTTGTAATAATAATCATTTTCTTTGAGTATAACCAATAGACAGGAAGGTATTTATAATAATATTGTTTGTAATAATAATCATTTTCTTTGAGTATAACCAATAGACAGGAAGGTATTTATAATAATATTGTTTGTAATAATAATCATTTTCTTTGAGTATAACCAATAGACAAAAAATACACACAACAAAACAGACCCTGATTACACCCAAGAGTTCTTTTTTTTTCTATTTTAAATCAGTTCTTGAATCCCGGATGATTAAAGGTCCATCAATAATCTGGTAGTTTGTAGTTCATGATCCAGGGTAATAGGTCCAGAAAAAAACAAATAGTTTGGTGCAATTTAAGTCCTACCGCACAGCTGTGGTGGTCCGGTAGCTTGCCAATGCCATCCTGGGTGGGAACAGGGGTTGAAAAAAACCCTGACCTAAACAAGGTCATAAACAAAACAAAAATTAGCATTACTTTATACACAGGACTAAACTGTTATCAAAATTTCTATAGGCAGTCAACAGATTTAATGAAAAGTAAATAAAATGATCCTAAAAGGATGAAATTACAAAAATCAAAGGATTTATTTAATACTTTACGTACATATATTCTATTCGGCCAGGAAATGAGAATGATCTAAAAAAGCTAAGTCTGGTCCTCTGGACATTCAAAAAAACAAAACAAAACAAAGCAGTGACTTTATAGCACAAGGTTTTTCTGAGCTTAACCGGTTAAAATGGTCAAATCTGTTGGATTTAAAAAAATATTTCGCATTTGCCCTCTTCAAAATGGCGGCCGCAAATGGCGAAATATTATTTTTTAAACCAGCAGATTTGACCATTTGAACCGGTTAAGCTCAGAAAAACCTTGTGCTATAAAGTCAGCTAAGAAGTATATTTTTCTCAGCAAAGAAATAATTGTTTTTACCGTGTTTTCATGGAAAGTCCTTATCTTCTGTGGCCGTCGCGGCCGCCATTTTGAAGAGGGCAAATGCGAAATACTTTTTAAAATCCAGACGCGTCGCGTAGGCCGCTGAGAAACATCCATAAGTTCACCCTCCATGTTAAAAACTCTTCGTCTGACTCTTCGAAAACAAGCAATAAGGCTGCAGAGTAACACACTGGCTGCTAACTGCTGTAGAGAGAGCACACACCAAGAGACTGAGGGGGACGCTTTTTAGTGACGGACCACATCCGGTGCTGTCGTCCGAGCTCGTAAATACGTTATTTCGTTTTTACTGATAGATAATTAGTTATTAGCGGTACTGCATTGTAAATAAAAATAGCACAAAACCGCGTATGAATTATAAAAGTTAGTTAATCCGCTGTAAAGCTAACAGATTATTTAGCTACGCTATAAGCGGATTAGCGCAATAGCGCTCTCTAGCGGTCGGCGACCCAACACTTCCAGCCATGATGCTACAAAAGCTCATTTTGTCCGATTGAATCCAGAATCTCGTTGTTTTGGTCATGATCCAAACTTCATGATTATAGGTGAGCGTCGGAATGTTGACAGCCTGGTAAATCTAAAGCTTTGCCTTTCTGCTCAGCTCTCTTGACCACGACAGACCAAAGCAATGCCCTCATTACTGAGGAGGAGACCCCAATCCGTTGATCCATCACCCGCTCCATTCTATCATCACTCATGAACAAGATGCCCAGAGACTTGAACTCCTCCACCAGAGGCCAAAAACACTCTACCCTAACCCAGACGGGACATTTCATCACATTCATACAGCAAGTCACAAATGGTACCACAAGAGCCAAAAATGTATAAACAGTTGTTCAAATGTACACATTTCAAAATTCACAAGTGGTAATATGCTGCACATATTTATGTTATTTTCTCAGAAGTTTTCAAATGCTCCCATACCATCGCAGACCCTTTACTACAATGATATTCATTAGAGGGTAAATTGGCCACATTTGAATACACTATAAACATAAATTTGAAATACTATATTTATTTTATTATATAATGCATTCTTCTCAGTACTTTTTTATATTTACTTCTGTCCCTATTGTTTACATTTTACATAAGCCGTCTAGGTGGAGCTACATTTTTATAGCTAGAGATATTTTGAAAAAAATAAAATAAAATTGAAACCGAGATCAACTTACCCTAGAAGCAGGATCATCTATCAGCCAGACGCATCTCATCTGAAAAGATTTTTATTTTGAAATTAAAGTGCAAAAACTCACTTGTAATGTGCACAGGTAAACGTTTATTCTGAAATAGCTGTTTCACATGCATGCAAGCTGAAGAATTGAAAAAAAAGAGAAAAACATCAAGATTAATTTTTAGAGGAATAAAAAAAAGATAAAATAACAAACTAACAAAAAAAACACACAGACACACACATTGTGGAAACAAAGATAGATGTACAAACCATATGTTCTAACTTGCTTGTGTTTTTTTTTTACTTCTTGTACCTGAATTAGTGAGGACACCTTCAACTTGTGTGGAGACTGGCTGTCCTTCAGGCATGGAGTGCCTCAGTAGTATCACTCCTGCTCAATGTAGTGTGACCACTACACTGTACTGAATGATGACTGGCGTTCAGTAAATAACACAAACATCACCATCTTACACTGTGATTGGTACATTCACTGGCAAGGCTGGTATCGCTTCTATCTGGGGCAATCCAGTGTTCCACCGCGCCTGTTTAATTATAACAATAATGTTTTCAGCACATGGCTTAGCAGTGCTTCATGTGATATTTATTAGTTAACTATTTACACGGTTCCAATACTATTAAACAGCATTGAAGTGTCCCAAAACACATTATTTTACAAGAACAATAGTACAATTATCACTTATTAGGCTTCAAATACACATATTGAACACAGAAAACAGAATTTCAGTACCTGCTTCCATGAGAGTCTGTGCAGAAAGGGGCGCGAAGGAGATCGTGCAGAACTTTTCATGAGTTATAATGGTATGATCCATTAATATTTCTCTTTCTTAACCCCAACTGACACTCAAAACAACAATCAAAGAACTCAAAATGTTCAACAGTAACAATAATAATTCACAGTTTCGTTCAGAGCACATTCAATTTAAATAAAAAGAATAGTTTTGAAACAGGAAGTGACCCGCTGTTTTGGAAATGGATCTGTCGTCTTTTCAAAATAAAAGCTGCCGATACTCATAATTTCTTACTGGAATAGATTTTCACTTGACAATCTAGTGTAACAACATCACACTGCTACATTCACCTCCACTGTTTTACACTAGATTGTGCATCTTAACCAAATAATTAAAAAAAATACCACAACAAAAACAAAACAACCAAAATAAACAATGATAACATACTCAACTTTTTTTTTTTTTTTTTATCTGGTCATGACATTACATGTGACCCAAGTATACCCTCCCTACAAGACCAAAATGGTCGACCAGCATAGAGCTATTCAATGAAGAATTAGGGGAGATGAGGGGTAGCTAAGTCCCCACCTCACCATAGAAGACATGCCACGTACACATCTATCATAGAGTACACCCAAAATCACTCAAATGTGTCCAGTACGATGGACAACCTAAATAAAATTATGACCAGACCCCAGTAAAAGAGAAAAAAAAAATCCCATTACCAAGAAAAGAAAAAAAATAACACAAAATAAATGGCCCTATGACAAAATTTTAACTCTTTGTGTGGACATTGTCTGAATTAACCTGTTAACAGGTTTGATAAATCTACCTAGTCTCGTCCGTATCCCTCCCCCTTGGACAACCGAAGCGACTGAGTCACATCCAGACACATTTGAACCACTAACGGCCTTAGTTGTACCAATAGTGTCACTCGGGTGTAAACTTATGCCAACAGAGTCTGAAAGCTGGTCGCTAGTGTTATCTTCAGAGTGTGAGCTCTCTGACCCATGAGCTACCCCATCCAAGACACTCCTATGGTCCCCACAGGAAGACATGACCCCTGTACTCTGAACGCTACCATCGTTCCCTCCAATAGCTTCAGGTTCTCTAACTACTGTCACTTCGCCTGTGGTCATCACCACACTAGACTCTGGAAGGGAGGAAATCCAGTGAGCTGTTCGAGCATCACTGTCCCGTTCACCGGGAACCACGTCATCTGACGACTCACCCTCTGAAACTGTGTTTGAAAGAGAAGCCTGAGATACAGAGTCATCCCATGATGGAAAAGGCAAAAAGTTTACAGGCATGATCAGATTCCTATGAACTGTCCTAACTCGTCCTGTGACAGGATGACGGATAACATAGGTGTTCAGTTCACTGTTTTTATGGACCACAATGTAAACCGTATCTTTCCAACGATCAGCCAATTTTCGTTTTCCTCGTTCCCCTTTGTTAGCCATCAATACTCTGTCTCCCTTCTCCAAAGAATGTCCCTTAACCTTTCGGTTATACACCTCAGCTTGTCTCAATTGCTGCTTCTCAGCATGCTGCTGAGCCAAAGTTATTGCTTCCCTGAGATCTGTGCGCAATGACTGAACATATTTGTCCATGTCAGCAGTCTCTCCATCCAAGAGAACACTTCCAAACATCACATCAACAGGTAACCTAGGGGTTCGACCAAACATTAAAAGGAAAGGCGGAAAACCTGTGGTTTCGTGAACCGTGCAGTTATAGGCAAAAGTCAGTGTGTTTAGCATCTGAGGCCATTTTTCCTTTGCTCGAGGAGGCAACGCACGGATCATACTACCCAGAGTGCGGTTTAGACGTTCAGCCTGGCCATTTCCCGCAGGATGATATGGTGTGGTATGGCTCTTACGAACACCGGCCATCTGGAGTAGCTCGGCAATGAGGGAGCTTTCGAAATTAGCCCCTCTGTCAGAGTGAATACAAGCTGGAAACCCGTATATGGAAAAAAAATTATTCCATAACACGCGAGCCACTGATTTGGCAGACTGATTTGGACATGGGTAAGCACAGGCTAGTCTGGTAAAATGGTCTGTCACCACTAGAACGTCAATGGACTTGTTATTGACATCCTCTGCGGACCAGAAGTCAATACAAACTAGTTCTAGCGGTGCTGATGTGACAACAGAAACAAGTGGAGCCCTGGCCTCAGGTTCTGGTGCTTTGCTCAAGACACACCTCTTGCAATGACTCACATATTCTTTGACATCATGTTCCATCGAATCCCAGTAAAAACGTTGTCTGGCAAGCCACAGTGTGCGCTGCTGACCTTGATGGCCTGCATCNGAATCTGGTCTTTTTCTTTAATTCATTCAACCTTTATTTATACAGGCTAGCCTCGTTGAGCCACGGGGACTCATTTACAAGAGGGACCTGTCTCACTCACACCCAGGGTCAATTTAGAGTTACCAATCAGGCTAACATGCATGTTTTTGGACTGTGGGAGGAAACTGGAGCACCCGGAGAAAACCCACGCATGCACGGAGAGAACATGCAAACTCCACCCAGAAAGGGTCGGGGGGTCGGGATTAATAAATGGTAAAAAGCATTAGATATATTTTGCTTTATAGTGTGACCTTTACTAGCCACAAAATCCCCTCCAGCAAACCCAAATTGGCCCATAGGCCACCAGTTGATAACCACAGTTGTAGCAGGTTGTTGCGGCTCTGGACACGTTTAAAGGGGACCACATATTTAAAATTCACTTTTTAATGTTTTTTTACTCAACTTTGGGTATTTACTTCATAAAAAAACAGTCCTAAGGCCAAAAAAATGCACCCAGTGGGTTATTTACTCTAAGTAGATTTATTTATCTTTGATAAAATACAGTTCGTTTTGCACTTCCTGCGGTTTGTGACGTCACAAACCGCAGCCAACCGCAGCCACAACCCACCACAACCTGAGTCCAGCCCTCACCTAGCAACCCCTGGTTAGGCTCAACCAGAGCCATATATATAGAGAGTTCCGACACGCTTTGATCTCGCCGACAGGCGGTCAATCGTTCCAAACAACGGCTATGGAAACCTTGTGGAGCTGCGCCCTCTGGCGGCGACGGAGCGCTACTGCAGGCAGCTTCAGACTGTAACCAGAGCCATGGAACAAATCGCCCCCTCCATGACCCACGTGACTTCCGCATTCCATTCTTACAATGGAACTCTATGGAAGTGTCGCAACTCTCACTTTATATGGCTCTGGGCTCAACCCACTTCTGTATTAAACACATGACTGTTGTTTTTCATGATTTCATCTCATCTTTTGTTTATTTCATGTGTACAGCACTTTGTTGCAGCTGTGGTTTTTTAATGGCTTTATAAATAAAGTATAATTGTTATTTTTATGTTTTAGTTCAATTTTTAGTGTATTTGCGATCGCTCCCAACGCGCATCCGGTAAAAATTAAACGAGCAGACCCCCGGCGTAGGGACCGGCGGCGACGGGACCCTCTCTTCTGGCGGATGGAGCGGAGCTTCAACTGTACAGCCTCGCTGCAGCCTCGCAGCAGCGAGGACCTTCTCCTTACGGATTAATTTACGGGAGACACTTGGTGAACTTTGTGTTGTCTTGACTGGAACAGCGATAACTCCCAAAATCGCCGCGTGCAACGAGCGGAGCTGGCGAACACCGGAAGAGGAACAAGCTAACATTAGCATCGGATTCGGGTGGTCTCATGCTAAAAGGAGCAGCAAATTGCGGCACGCTCAGACGGGTTTCGGTAAGTTATCTTAAGCTAAGCCAATATGTAATAAATCTATAGGCCGTTTGTGTAATTAAACACTTACGAGGTCAGTTTACTGACTTACCTATAGTTTGGATGAAAGATCCGAGCAGATTTTATCTACACAAATCTACCATCAGTTTCACGGGGTCTCAACTTTTTCAGATTAAATCAATAAATCGGTGATGTGATTAGCCAGAAATGTAATTTCACGAGAGACTTCAACTTATGTTGGTCTACCAGAAAATAGACCTTTTATTGAAATTATCATGAAAGTACATTAAACATTTGTATCGATATTAGCTCTGATTTAATAACTACGTTGACAAGAATTCAAATTAAAACAAACAGACAGTTAGAAACTTTTCTGTTGGCACATTACTTAACAGATTAATAGCTTATGGAAAATAAGAAATAGGAGGAAGAAGATAAGTGAAAGCTAAGTTAACTGAAGTTGATTATTTGAACCAACCATGGTGGCAGCCTTCCCATACAGGTCTCAGCTGGGCTTCTCACACGTTCAGAACACATCAACGCCTCGTTACCTGTTGACGATACGTCTTGGAGATAAGAGTTGAAGTTTGTGGACACTAACGGACTGTGTTGTCCAGTTCACGTCCAGATGACCTCCGCGTGTGTGAGCTGATTCAGACGAGCAAGAAGACGCTTCTCCTGGCAGGAACGGAGCCAAGCGCACTGACTGATTTTCAAAATAAACTTCAGAAAACAAAATCTTTCAGAAATGAGTGTTTGAGGCACAGCAAGGCTTTGCCGTGACTCCAGCTGAGACGTGGGTCTAGTTGACACAATGACCGGAACGTTTTCAGCTTTCCCAGAGGAGACAAGCAAGTTGTGAGCTAGTTCTCTCCAAAGCTAAGTCAAATGAGTAATAAAAAAAGAGCTAATTTTAAAACAGCAACACATTACAGATACTGGCTGTTACAGAGGACGTAAACAGATCGTTGAAGGGCGTGGACTTCAGAACTTGTATCAGAAACCGGTCGTTCAAAACGAAAGTTAAAAATGGCAGAATTAAAAAGGGTATAATTGATTATCTAAGAATTATTTTGTGTATTAAAATGAATTAATATTGTCAAGATAGCACACAGACATAACATAAAAATTTTAAAGACCTATATGTGGTCCCTTTATAAATCTNATCTAGTACATTATTTTATCAACTGAAGTTATTGAAGTTCCATGATTTGGTAGATTATAATATTTTATCAGTTATGTATAGGGCTCAAAATAATGCATTACCTTTAAATATCCAAATGCATTTTGTTAAAAGACAAAGTTGTTATAATCTTAAGGGGACAGAGATGTTTGTAAAACCACAATTCAGAACTAGTTTGAAGGGACGTTCTACCTCAATCCAGGGAATTAGATTATGGAATGGCTTGGAGAATGTAGTTAAAAATGCCAAGTCAATGTTTACATTTAAGAAAATGATCAAAACAAATGTGTTAAAAAAAATATATGAAATAGCGTAATGTGTATTGTATTAGTTAGAAAATTAGAAAGAGTTAGTCATTTTGTACTGTTGGTGGAAGATTATTATTGTTTAATCTGATTGTTTGAAAAAAGGGGCAGATATAATAAGATTTATTCTTCTTTCTGCTACCTTTCTTTTTTTATATTTTGTACGTTATCATTTATGGGATTGTCTTGTATTGTGTTTCTTTTGTAAAAAAAATGAACAAATTTAATAAACATAAACATGGGTCTTACCTCACCGATCAACCCTTGTTACAGAGGAGCAACAAGAACGTCTTCACTGCTGCTTCATCTGAACAATGAAACATTTCACCTAAGGACCTCACCAACAGTCAACACCTTCAAAACCTTTTTTTTTTTTACATGAGCAGCGTTTGGTGCATCACTTGTTCTTTCTTTGTTTATACGCTTTTATCTAAATTTGACTTGTCAGAATAAAAGTCTGTGAAAAATTTGACTGGTTTGGACTGGACTGTAGCATCCATATGCAATTAATTATACTTTACACCAATGCAAAATCAAAACAGCTCATGCACGGACTTCAAACATGTGCCACCCTGTTATTTAAAAAAAATAATACTAGATTATTTGTTTATTTTTTTGTGTGTGTATTTGCTCATATTTCTACATGTATGGCTGTTCTTCTAGGCCAAGACAAAGGTTTCCACTTCATTTCATTTAACAGTGGTGTGCAACTAATAATTGGTAAATAAAATAAATAATATAATAGTGCAGTCCAGTATAGTGCTCCTAGAATTATTAATAAAATGTAACTAGATTTTTTTGTTGGTAAAGTTTTACCACTGGTTTGTATTTTTAGCCTTTATTCACTCTAAAGCATTTCCTATGAAACAGGATTTTATTTATTCTTGGTGTATATGAGGACAAAGGGGTGAAATACTTAAAATGTTTTCATGTACTGTATTCATCCAGCATCCAGGACCTTGACAATAATTCATCAAATGGAGTAACACATGCACACACGCTAAATAAAGAAATGAATTAACCAATACCAGAAAGAGAACTTGAGTGAAATTTTTCATTAGTTAAGTTGACATCTGATGCACAGCTTGTGGATGTGTCATAAAAACAGCTTTATGAATCTTAGAATACCCTGCCATTTCTCTCTTTTCTTTAAACCAAGTGTGAAATGGGCTTTAAATCACTTTTAGCCCAAGCACTGAATTCACTGATGGCAGCCTCTGAATCCTATAAAAGAAGAAGTCATGATAGTTTACCACAAATGCTCCAAATGAACAATTTTTATGAACTCCGCTTCAGGCGCTACAATCCACTTGAGTGCATGCACACATTTAAAATGTCTGCAGAAGCCCTGAGCAGATCTCTTGATTTATGCTGCAAGAAAACAATTCATGTATTTCCCATTCAATTTAGCCTGGTTCATTCTGCGCTGGGTGCACAAAATGAAAAGAGGAGAAACAAAGAAGCGACGAAGATCATCTCTTCTGTGTTGTTGATGCCTGAGGCGTTCATGTGTTATTTACTGAAGGCTTCCTCCAAAATTCTCCCACTTCCAAAGTCAAACTTGGTCTTCTTACTGTAAACATGACAGTTATTCCACTTTGAAATATGGAGCAACAAGCATGAAAGACGCTAAAATCCAGAGCACCTTTCATTTAAAGCTAGTTGACCTTCAGTTTGTCTGAACCTATGGCTCTAAGCAGCAGAGAGAAGAGGTCAGTGTCAGGAGAGCAAAGATTGTTTTTAATGCAGACTCTGAGCAAACAGCATCAGACTGTCACCTGTGGACCGTTGCCAGATTAACTTCCCTGCCTGCGTTCACGCTATATTGGCTTCTAGCAGCCACAATTAATCTTAGCTTTGTGTGTTTCTCTGCAAGATGTAAAATGACAGCGCTCACACTTTCATCTCATCTCATCTTATCTCGTTCTCCGGAAGCTGTCTCTGTTGTGATGAATCATTTCATCTTCTGCTCATCCCGGGATGGAGAGAAAGAGCAGCTGGCGATCTCAAGACAAATGTTTAATGCACTCTTTTGTTTTCTTTTTTACTTTCCCACAGGCTCCAGACAGTGAATCTAAAAATTGCATGTGATTCTTTTTTTCTGCCTGCACAGATACTCTTAGTCACATTAAGCCTTTCACCGTACACACATGCTTAAAACGAACAGTCAGAAATAAAGCCACACTTCAACAGCCTTTATGACGATGCTTTTGTTTTTTATGACTCACCACCATAAAAGGCAGGAGATCATGTACACTATTTGTCCATGTCTGTGTATGCTTGTCTGTTGGCTAACTCTCAATCACATAAATCAATACAATTTGTTAAATGAAATTCTCAGAAAATAATCATGAGGCTGTAAATTTACAACTGATTGTCTTTTGGGGACAATCCATTCAAGAAGACGGACACAGATGATCAACATTAGCAAACACAAGCTATAGCTACAATTCAGTAAATATTGCAGACAAAGAGCTAACATTTTGGTGTGGCAGTAACTGAGAGTCATTCATCAAGTCATACACCTACCAGACTGTAAGATCTAAAAAATTAAGTCTAGTCCTCTGGACATTTAAAAAAATAAACAAAAAAAATTTGTAGAAACGTTTCGTCTTTCATCTGAAAGACTTCTTCACTCTGAGCTGCTGTATTCAGCTCAGTCTTATAAATAGCACCTTCTTATAGTGGATCAACCAGTTTGATGCTGACAGCCAAAACTAGCTGCTCACATGATCAAGGAGGACCATCAGCCGATGGATCGTTAGCACCCTGATGGTTGTTTGCTATTCACAGAGGGCTGAGTGATACTAGCAATAACAGCATTGTAAGAGGGGGACAGTTGAACCCGGAGGCCTCCACCTCTGTTTAATGATGGACGGTTTCTTTTCACAAAGATGGCCTCCTTTACTCCTCTCTCAAACCATTGTTCCTCTCTATCAAGGATGTGAACATCTTCATCCCTGAAAGAGTGACCGCTGGCCTGGAGATGAGTGTAGACCGCAGAGTCCTGACCTGATGATGTTGATCTTCTGTGCTGGGCCATCCTTTTGGCCAGTGGCTGTTTAGTTTCCCCGATATAAGACTGATCACAACCCTCCTGACACTGAACAGCATACACAATATTACTCTGTTTGTGCCGGGGGACTGGATCTTTGGGATGAACCAGTCTTTGCCGTAATGTATTTTGGGGTTTAAAAGCCACTGGGACTTTATGTTTAGAAAATAAACGTCTCAATTCCTCTGAAACTCCTGCAACATACGGAACAACCACTGGTCTGGGTCGGGGTTCCTCCTTTTCACCTGATGGCTGGCTGGAGTCCTGTTTGGGTTTGGGCTTTTTGGGCTATGAAGGGTTTTCAACTCGTGTTCAATGAGCCAGGCGTCTCTTAGAATCAAAACGGTTTATTGAACAGACACAGATTACAGAAATATCAGAGTTAACAGCATTAAGTTAAACTTTATGTGCACATAAAGTTTGGTGAGCATCACAGACCTGTTCACGACGAAGGCTGTCCCAAAAATGCTGAATTATCTACGGTGCCTTGCTGTATTATTGATTGCCTGCTGTGCTTCTCCTAGTCCTGATTGGCTAAGGCACTTGTTTTGGAGAGTTAGGACTGTATGATATTTTTGAGGAGATTAGCTGGAACACTTCATGCACACAGACACTCCGATCAGAGAGTGAGCCCGGACACAGCAAGACCGTTTTTTCCTTGGAGTTTAATTAACTATCCAGTTTGTTTACAGCATGAAGTTTCCCTTTATGAGCTGTCTATTCTTCATAACTGATAGTAACTGGTATTAACTGTCCCTTTTTCTGTCTGTCTGGTATCTGAAATAAAAGAAAACGGCTAAATAAGAACTGGCTAACATGTAGCTTAGCATACCCTTAATATTACCATAAGACAGGACCTTAAAGATCCACTGACGTGATTTTTTTTACTATTCATAAATTGCTCAATATATATATATTTTATCATTTAAATATGTTCATTTTTGCAAACAAAATGATAAATCACTTTAATTTTGCTTTAAAAGTGATTTTGAACTTCAAGCCGTGTTTAATCATGGGAAATCCTATTACACCCGAACGCACCATCTGTGACGTAGTGTGCAGAGAGCTCTGGGCTTGTCACAGTGCGCGCATGTGAGCAGCTCCACATGAAAATAAGTCTGATACAGCATCAGACCTAAATTAGATCCTGCTGTTTCTTGTTCCATCACCCAAACTATTTTCTGCTTCCCAAAATGAAGACAAATAGCTCAAATCTTCACATAGATTGCTAAATTCATCTGGTTTTAAATTGTCCACTATTAAAGAGACTGCCTCTCACTCTGCACACTACGTCACAGATGGTGCGTTCGGGTGTAATAGGATTTCCCATGATTAAACACGGCTTGAAGTTCAAAATCACTTTTAAAGCAAAATTAAAGTGATTTATCATTTTGTTAAAACGAACATATTTAAATGATAAAATATATATATTTTGAGCAATTTTATGAATAGTAAAAAAATCCTGTCAGTGGAGCTTTAAACATGAAATAAACACTTCTTGGGCTGTCTCATATTTGCGCCAAAAATTGCCACCCCATTTACATATGAAAAGAAGAAATTAGCGCTCATTAACGGTGCATTAAACTCACCTTTGTCACAAACGCAGACAGGCATCAACGATAAAAAACACCAACGGCTATAAAACCAACGGCTTTTGCTCAGCTCTATTATATCCCCAAGGACCCCTTAGCTGTCTAACAAGATGCCTGACGTAAAAAATATGAATTAGCTGTCTAACAAGATGCCTGAACAAAACAATGCAGAAATACTAGGGAATTTATAACAGCCGCCCCCAGAATAGCCTAGCTATTATGTAAAGTCTATTAAATTCCCTAAGATGAAGTGGAGTCCCTGTATTTTGTCCATCATCAGGTGGAATGGCCGGCAGCTGGACCATACGTGATACCGGCCGCAGGTAGGTCTTCTCTCCAATCCGAACCTCAGCTGACCGGATCCGACCGTCTGCACTCTCGATCACCTTGACAACCTCCCTGATGGGCCACTGTGCTCTCTGAAGCTGGGGATCAACGATCATGACAATCGTGCTCTGCGTGAGGTCATCAGTAGGCCGCCTCCTCTTCTGCCGAATTTCCGCCATCGTCTGACAGTGGCGCCAACGTCTTCTTGTGACGGTGTCAGGAGCGTAAGACGCTTGGGGTAAGGAGGTGTCCCGCCACCCCATCAACAACATATTTGGCGTCACTGTATCAGGATCAGCTATGTCTGATGAAACATAGCCTAATGCCTCCTACCCACCGCCCCCGGCGTCGGGCGGCCGAAGCGGCCGGATAACACCGGTTTACATTCAAAGTCTATGGAGGAGACGCGTGGAGTCACGGGGAACAAGGAAGCGGCGAGATTCAACTGATCGAAGCGGCGCGACGGCAGCCTGCACACGCACGCGCGCGTCGCCGTCGAGCCGCAGACGTCCCAAATGTTGATCTCTGGCGGCTCGACGCATCCGGCAAACAGTCGGGAGAGCCTCGCTATCTGATTACACAACCACAACGGGACTTTTTTCGGACTTTTTAAACTCACCGGATCCAGCCTCCAGGAATTGGAACCAAACTCCGGTAAGAAACGTGGCATTTTTACAGTTGCTGCTGACAGGCTGCTGTACTCTCCAGTGTAGATCACCCCAAACATAAAAAAAAGTTTTAATCTCATCGAAGACCGTCGGAGGTGCAGTTAAAACAACAACTGAACCCGGAAAACAAGCCAGAGACCCCTCCCTCTGCTACCCCCTAGTGTACGTCATCAGACGGTGTTCAGTGGCCAGTGGGACCGTGACCAGCGGCAAAAAGGGGACGGCAGGCGCGTTTGCAGTTGTGCGGTGGGTAGGAGGCATAAGGGCTTGGCGTTGGATCTGGTCAGCTCAGTCTTCAGCTCGCCTGTTTCTTTAGCTAGCTGCATGCGCTTTAGCTGAGTCTCTCTTTCAGCTGCGAGTTTCTGCTTTTTCTCAAGATCCCCATCTTTCTGCTGGCTAACAAGTTGTTGTACTCTGGCTTTAAGTTGTTTGAGGTCTTCTTCCAGCAGCCTCTTATCAGCCTGCAGGGAGCCATTTTTCTCTGACAGTACAGACAGAGAGTTGTGCAGTGGGTTGACATCTGATTGGAGCTTCTTCACTTTAGCCTGAGCCTGCTGAAGCTCCTGTCCCAGTTTATCCCTGTCCACTTTCAGCATCTTGTTGGTTTCTTGCAGAGAAGTGATCGTCTCCAACTTCTTCAGTTGTTCTTGCTGCTCTGCCTGGCTGGCCTTCAGACTCCGCTGCAGCTCACAGACTTGTTTCTCCACTGTGTCCACAGCCTTCCTTTTCTCCTCCTGTTCCTGCAGCTCCATCTTCTCCAGCTCTAAAAACCTTTTTTTCAGCTGCCTCTGCACTAGAGGCTGACATTTTTTCGGGAATCCCACGGGTCACGTGATTCCCACGGGATTCCTGTGGGATGGGAATCGACTTAACTGTTATTCACGGGATTGGGACGGTACAGGATCGAAAGTTAACGGGAGCAGACGGGAGCGGGAAATATGTCGTGACAAAAAAAAAACATGGAACGTCGCCATTTTGTAGTTCTCTTTCCACCAGCTTGCACTGTAACGCAAGTTAAAAGAACTACATGACCCAGGCCACTGCTTTCGCCGGAATTCAAAGAGTAGCAGCAATGGAGGGAGTAAAGACGAGCGGAGAGGTATCTGGATTGTGAAAGTAATGCCTTTATGCACTTTTGTTTACAAGTTTTGTGCAGTATTTTTGTTGATAAAATGAAAACATAAAAGTAATGTCACTGTTTTAAGGAAATTTCTCAATAAATGAGTAAAATGCAACATTCTATGTTGGGGTTTATTCAATTAACTGACCTCCAAATGAGCTAAAAACAGAGACTAAGGTGGTCCTCTGCAGGAAAATCTATAGAGATCACAGGCCATGTACTACGTTTTGTGCTCTTTAGTGATTTAATTTTTTTTTGTTTACATTAAGGCAAAAAATGCCTCCCTCTACTGCCACAGATGAACTGTTTCTGTTGCTATATCTATTTAAATCAAACTGCAAAACACAAAGTAGCCTAATCTTAAAAACATTGTGGTGAAGATTAAATCAAATTAATTGTATTGCTTACGAGTAAATTAGGAAGAAAAGATGGGAGCGGTACAGGAGCGGGAGTCATTTTGAATGGGAGCGGGATGGGAGTGGGAGTCATTGCACCAGGAGTGGGACGGGACAGGAATTAATTTTTTACTCAAGCCTGGGAGTGGGACGGGACAGGATTATTTTCTGTGGGAGTGAGACGGGAAAGGTGTAGAAATTCACTCCCGTGTCACCCTCTACTCTGCACCTCCTCTGACTCCTTCAGTCTGACCTCTAGAGAACGTAACTCTTTCTCTTTCTTCAGGCTATCTTCCAGAGTCAGTACCACAGATCGATACTGTTCAACCGTTGCATTTGCATTCTTCAGCTGCTCAGTGAGTTCAGTGTTCTGTTCCTCAGAACTTTGTAGGAGACCCTTCATCTCTGAGAGCTCTTGCTCTGACTGGCTGGCTTCCTGAGGTGCTGCTGGAACTGGAGAGTGTACCCTCAGTGGTGCTCGGAGGACAGCAGCTCTGGTAGCTGGGTTGGTCGTGAGATACAGGTAGTCCCCGACTTACGAGCGAGTTCCGTCACTAGGGGGCGCTCGTATGTCAAAAATTCGTAAGTAGGAACACATAGTAAAAAAAAAAATTTTTTTTTTTTTTATTTTTATTTTTTTTTTTTTTTAAATAAATGAATACATGTACAGTACTGGACAGTCACCAAGCACTTAGCCTATCCTAACACAGTTTTTAAAGATGAAGGAATAAGTTGAATTGTCTCCCTTTCACATAAAGGGAGCAAGCTCCCTATGGAGCCTGCAGGGAGGAGGGAGACAATTCAACTGATTCCTTCATCTTTAAAAACTGTGTTAGGATAGGCTAAGTGCTTGGTGACTGTACAGTACTGTACATTTATCTATTTATTAAAAATATACAGTATATACAGTATTTTTATTTTTTATTGTTTTTTATTTATAAATAGATAAATGTACAGTACTGTACAGTCACCAAGCACTTAGCCTATCCTAACACAGTTTTTAAAGATGAAGGAATCAGTTGAATTGTCTCCCTCCTCCCTGCAGGCTCCATAGGGAGCTTGCTCCCTTTATGTGAAAGGGAGACAATTCAACTTATTCCTTCATCTTTAAAAACTGTGTTAGGATAGGCTAAGTGCTTGGTGACTGTCCAGTACTGTACATGTATTCATTTATAAAAAAAAAAAAAAAAAAATTTTTTTTTTTTTTTTATGAGATGCATGCTCGTAAGTCCGGGACCTCGTAAGTCAGAGCGCTCGTAAGTCGGGGACTAACAGGAAGCAGCATTAGAATCCATACTATCTGGACCCTGAAGTGCCCAACCAAGGCTTGTGTGGATTGCTGTTGGGCTGCCCTTTGGACCGAATCTCACTGGCTCCTTTGCTGTGATCAAGTGTGTGCAGTCAGCACCAATTAATAGCAACGGCTGCACTTCACTAAAGTCAGGGATTGGAAGACCCTGTAGATGGCGGTAACGTCTCTGTAATGCAGTTGTAGGGTATGATTGTTCTGCTAAAGCTAGCTGGCCTGCTGTATAGGCATTTTTAATGTGGTGGCGCTCCTTAGAGTGCCCTAGTGGGGCAACATGGAAAGAAACAGACTCACCAGCCAGATGGGCCACGTCTTGGTGAATGGTGCGTAGAGTGAGGGTCTCTGCTTTACCTTTAAGGCCTAGACGTTGGGCAGCTGCTGGTAGGATTATTGTCCTTTCAGCCCCATCATCCAAGATGGCATAGGTCTTCAGTGACCTCCGGCCGTGAGTTATTAGGATGGGCACCACCTTGAGATACACTTTTCCTCCTCACTTAGAGGTGCCGAGCGTGACTTGGTTGCGTGATGAGGTAGACACGCGAGTCTGACTTGGCAACATCATGTAGAACTCTCAGTTGAATCTCCTGACACTCACTACATGGTTTCTTTAAAGTGAAGGCTTCAGGTTGGTGGTCTGTCCTCCCACAATTATGACAGCGCTTACCACGTTCAAACCATCTCCTGACTTCTTCTGGTGAATGCTATATAATAGCAGAGCACTGGGATAGATAGTGCTCTTACAGAAGAGACATAGCTTCTTAAATCTTTGTGACTTGGGATCAGAGTGGGCTGCCTCTTTAGGAAAACTGTTATCAGCTTTTGGTTCATCAGAGCCGTGATAGACAGAAACAGATTGTGCTTGAGGCTTTGGAGCTGGAGCGTGTCTTTCTCTCCTGGAGGCAGGTGGCTCTTCAGGGCGGTGGCGTTGTGCCATTTTCGCAGATGGTCTTTGAGCTTCTGCCTTTACTTTGAGCCAACTGGCAAGGTCTCTGAGGTTGTAGGGGTTGAGTTGACTTGTGTTGAAATGTCCTTGTGTCTGGAGGTGCTCTACAAAACTGTCTCTCAAGTACCTGGGAAGTTTACTCAACAGTCTGTCGACGTGACCAGTTGACATTATTTCTGTACCATTTGGTCCCTCTAATGAAGTGAGCATTCCTACTAGCAGGTCAACACTGAGGCCAAAGCTCTGGAAGCCTTCTGTGTCCCTAGATCTTACATCAGGGGCGTTTAGGATAGTAGCAATCTCACTCTGTGCTACCTGATGTGGTTGTCCATATTGCCTCTGTAGGGCCTCCATAGCAGCTGTGTAAGGTTGGGTATAATGTCTGCAAGACTGAGCAATCAGCTTGGCCTCCTCCAGGACTAGACGCTCCATAAGTACACGGTATTTGTAGTGCTCCGACAGCTCTGTATGGGGGCTGAGCAGGTGGTCTAGTGCCATCTTAAGGTCAGTAAATTCTCTCTCACTATCATGAACCAGCTTGGGCAGTTCAGGTACAGGAACAGGCTGCTTCGGCGGCTGGAAACTGTATGTGGACTGTGGCATGGTGTACTGTGGCAGGAAAGAACTGTATCCATGGGGAGCTGGCCCTACCATGACAGGCACTGGCTGGTAAACCGTCTGTACTGCAGGAGGCTGAAGCTGGAGAACAGGTTGTGAGATGGACCTGGCTGATAACCTGGCGGCTGCAAGATGGACTGCGTAGTAATAATCGGTGGGGGCTGGTGCACAGGAGGTGCAGTGATGACTTGTGTATGCTGATACACAGGCTGTGCAGCATTAAGCTGTGTGGATTGATACACAGGCTGTGTAGCATTAACTTGTGTATGCTGATACACAGGCTGTGTAGTGTTAACTTGCGGGGGCTGATACACCGGCTGTGTGGTTTGATACACAGGCTGTGTAGCATTAACTTGCGTGGGCTGATACACAGGCTGTGTGGTGTTACCTTGTGTAAGTTGATACACAGGCTGTATAGCATTAAGCTACGGGGGCTGATACACAGGCTGTGCAATGTTAACTTGCGTGGGCTGATACACCAGCTGTACGGTTTGATACACAGGCTGTGCAACATTAACTTACGTGGGCTGATACACAGGCTGTGCAGCATTAACTTGCGTGGGCTGATACACAGGCTGTGTGGTGTTACCTTGTGTGGGCTGATACACAGGCTGTGCGGTTTGATACACAGGTTGTGCAGCATTAACTTGCGTGGGCTGATACACAGGCTGTGTGGTGTTACCTTGTGTGGGCTGATACACAGGCTGTGGCACTGCCATAGGAGTGTAGAGGTTCTGGCACTGAAGCATAATATTGTTTGATAGTGATGTGGGTTGCAGCACATGACGTGGTGTTGCTGGAGCCAGGGGTTGACGTGCTGGTGTTGACACAGCTGGATGTGGCTGGTATTCTGTATTGGCTGGATCTCTATGTTGAGCATTTATAGCTGTAGTCACGGGATTCATTATTTGATAGGCTGGTTGGTATAACGTAGATATTGTGGGTTGTAACATGCTCATTGTAGTGGAGAGTAGTTGCTTGGTGTCAGCTCCAAAATGTGATGTAGATGTTAATGTAACTGGAAGAGACCAGGTTGTACTGTCTGGCCGAAGATGTTGCTTGTTGGGATGCTAGAGAACTAGGTTCACTTGAGCAGTCATCTGTGATGGGATAACTTTGCAGGCTGCATTCACTTAGGGCAGGAGATGGGGTCCTTTCACACCCCACTGGTGAGCCAGGCTGGGTATTAGCTTGTAGTACTGTGTTATACTGGCTTGCCTTATCGACTGCCGCCACTGGGGAATGACACTGTGAGATCCGAGTGCTGAAAGTAGCTGGCCATCTTGAATAGCAGACTTGGTCTGCAGGCTGAGTGACTACAGCTGCTGTGCACTGGCACCTAGATTGTCATCCTGATGAGGGGCAGCATAAGACATTAGCGACTGAGGAAGGCTAACCTGGTAGTCCTGGTGATGAGCTGGTAGCTGCCGTGGCCGTTCTGTTAATCTTGAGTTGTCCATTTTGCTGATATGAGTGAAGTAATCCATCTCGAAAGACCAATGTTTTGGAGAGTTAGGACTGTATGATATTTTGAGGAGATTAGCTGGAACACTTCATCCACACAGACACTCCGATCAGAGAACGAGCCTGGACACAGCAAGACCGTTTTTTCCTTGGAGTTTAATTAACTATCCAGTTCGTTTACAGCATGAAGTTTCCCTTTATGAGCTGTCTATTCTTCATAACTGATAGTAGCTGGTATTAACTGTCACTTTTTCTGTCTGTCTGGTATCTGAAATAAAAGAAAACGGCTAAATAAGAACAGGCTAACATGTAGCTTAGCATACCCTTAATATTACAATAAGACAGGACCTTAAACATGAACACTTCTTGGGCTCTCATATTTGCACCAAAAATCGCCACCCCATTTACATAGGAAAAGAAGAAATTAGCACTCATTAACGGTGCATTAAACTCACCTTTATCATAAACGCAGACAGGCACAGGCCCGGATTATCAGCAGGGCCGACTGGGCCCAGGCCCAGGGGGCCATGCAAACCATGGGGTCCACCGCAGGGAGCCCACTGCAGTTTTGGGGAAGAAAGAAAATAAAATATCCTTAGATTTTAAATAGGGTTGGGCATTGAGAATCATTCGGAACCGGGACTAACTGTCCGGTTTTCCCAGAATCGTTCAAAATATTAATTTGCGATTCCTATTTTCGATGCTAGTTAGCCGACCGGAAGTAGCCGCCGCCGAAAACCAACGAAGAAGAATCCACCGGAAGTGTGCATCTGCGATCGAAAGCGTACTAATTAATAAAAAATGACCAGTCAGGTCAGTGCAGCACTTGCAATAATTTTCTATCATGCAAAGGAGGGTGGAGAAGTAAAATAGTGTCCCGTCTTTGACGCGCTCCACCGGATTATTTTCGCTTCGTATCCGACCGGAAGTACAGAGTGGTCCGTCTGCAAAACGCTCCGCCGAACTTTTCGCTAATCGCTACCTCTTCGACTCCATCAGGTAAATAAATAAACTATGAACTACATCTCATACCAACATTAAGGCAGCTAACAAGTTATACTCCGCTTAAAGCGTTAAGTCAGCTCAAATACAAACACGATGCTAACGTTAGCTCGTTTTCGTTGTAACTGAATGAAGAGAGACACAGAACAGTTACAACAGCATATGTTGTGAAAAGCTTGCATCCCTTTTCAGATGTGGATTCAACTCCTGCCATGGATTGCACATTGCACTCAAATCCAACACTTATTAACATTCTTAATCCATTTAAAGTTCTCTGTGTCTTTTAAAATGTTTTAATGTCTCTAGTTTTCAGTATTATATAATTTCTGTTTATGTTCTCTTTCATTCCATTATGAGTGAATGTCACAGTTTGAAGAATTATTGAATAGGTTAGTTAGGCAATAACAA
>JBBPBX010055099.1:7218-23224 GCA_038048925.1 Garcialebias charrua | reverse complement strand
TGGACACTAATTAATCAGATTGAACTTTCTCTTTAATGTGTGTTAATTCAGAATTGATCTACAGTATATTTTTGTCATTTTTAATGATGATCTGTTACTTTCATGAGCTTTGGCCTTCTACTGGTTTTATTTCTGCAAAAGCAAGCAGGCTTTGATTCTAAGACACAGTTCAGGGTAAACTGTTAGCTGTTCAGCTTCCTTCTCTGTTTTGTCTATGAAGTTAGCCATAACATTTTTCTGTGCTCACAGGCAGGCCACCTGGCTGTTTATGTAAACAGTTTTCCTGTTGTCCGTCAAGAGACTTTCTGCCTATGGGATCATACTTCCATCTTTTATTTTGTTAACCAGCCTGTAGCCATTGAGGAGGTGGGGAGACCCCACCTCCCCCATATAATGGGCACTTCCTATTTGGAAGTTAGTTTTTGGAGGAGAACTACTTGCAACTGTTTCTCTTCCCTGGGAAAGCTGGAGTCGGCCCGGTCATATGTCAACGACCCACGTCTCCGCTAGGATCATAGCAAAGCCTTACTGTGATCCTGTCACTGTTCTGGAAGAATTTGTTTTCTAAAGTTTTATTTTGAAAGTCAGTCTGTGCGCTCGACCGTTGGTCCCTGCCGAGGGAGGCGAGTTCCTCGTATCGTGAATCAGCACACTCACGCTGAAGTCCAACTGGACGGCCACTGGACAAACCCATCCACGTGTGTGTCCACAAACTTCTCCACTCTTGTCTCCAAGAGACGAACCTCCAACAGGTAAAGAGCCGTGGTGTGTTTGAACGTGCGGGAGCCCAGCAATCTGCTCGTGTGGGGGAAACGGTGTCACCTAGTCTGGTTCAAAGTAAACAACTTTAGCTTAACTTAGCTCCAGAACTCCTTCCTCCTATTTCTTATTTTTCATAAGCATTTAATCTGTCAAGTAATGTGCCAACAGTTAAGTTTTAATTGTCTGTTTGTTTTAATTTGAATTCTTGTCAACGTAGTTATTAAATCAGAGCTAATATCGATACAAATGTTTAATGTAATTCTTGTGATAGTTTCAATAAAAGGTCTATTTTTTTGGTAGACCAACATAAATTGAAGTCTAAGCGTGAAATTACATTTCTGGCTAATCACATCGTTAGATTTGTTGATTTATTCTGAAAAAGTTGAGACCCCGTGAACTTGGTGGCAAGTTTGTGCAGATAAAAGTCTGCTCATACCTGCACGTCTAAACTATAGGTAAGTCAGTAAACTGACTAATAACTCCTATATTGTTACATATTGGTGGCCGCGTACGGGTCTGCTGAAAGATTAAATTGATAAGTTGTTTTTGTAGCTTATTTTTGTTACGGTGTTGTTGGCATTAGTTTTGCATCCTGGTTTTGGTCTTATAAGAATAGTTCTGGCTGGTGGAGTGTCCGGGAGTTGCTGATCGTGGCATTGTCTGGATTATTTTGCCGATAGAATTATTTTATATTTCACATTTCAACGTCTGTTTGAAGCTGCTGAGTGATAAATGTTTTGTTTGTTTTTGTGAGACGTTTCATTACGTGTCACGAGGCTGCATGCATTGTTCATTTTGTGACCGCCGTGTCACCACTGTTTCATTCTATTACATCTGCGATTTATTGTTGAAGGTCTGTTTCACACATTTGCTGCTCCATTTTACCTAATCTGTTACAACGTGTTGTTTGCCGAGGTTCGGGAAAACCCACTCCGCTGGGACCGGATGTATTCCGGTTCCGTTTGACGTAAAGTCCGTTGTTGTACACAGTTAGAGTGCTGCCTCCCCTGGGGGCGTGAGGGTTAGCTTGGTTGTGTTTCAGCTCATTGACAGTATTTTCTGCGGTGTAAAAATACGTTTATTTTGTGGAAGAGAGTCCAGTACTTTGAGCCGAGCTATAATGCTAAACGGTACCGAGACAAGATGGCTGCTTAAAACGCTGTGATTGGTCCATTGTGTGTCGCGTTCAAGAACGTTGGTTTCTGTAGACTCTGGTTGTCAGATTCATTTTTGCACACATTTCTGTAATGGACCTACCCAGGGTCAAATTAAGGTTTTTGAACTGTCCAGTGATGACCTTTACTGACCTCTCAGTAAAGCAAGACATTTACTACAAAATCATTCATTTAGCTATAATCTGATAACATAGTCACCAATAAGAGACTATTTCTATCTTTGATTTTAGGCTGATGTGATCAAAAGAATAACTTTTGTCATTTTCATGATGTGTGCTTTTAAGCTGTGTTATTCTGTGAGAGTTAAACTGTGTTCACTGCTATGTTAAAGGTGAAATTGCGGGTCACAGAGACCCGACTGTTTTGTTTAGAAATAAGAAGACAGTTTAATCCGTTGTTTTTCATGAACAAGGCTCCAGCTGCTCTGTCTTTTCCTAAACAATTTCCCTCTGCTGCTGTAACCTTGGGTTCTGATAAGACAAGTGAACTCCTCTCTGCGTTCCTGCTTTAAGTTCTAAACTGTGCGAGAACGCTTCAGAGTTTGTTGGGAATTTCAAAGAGATGTGAACCTTTCCCAAGAGCTGGGTACGTTTTGGTCAAGAGCTAACGACCTGCGTCTTCAGCTAAGGACTGATAACAGGCTGTTATGAGTCCACCTCGAACGAGCGTTCGTTATTCCTTCCTGGAATAAATTATCTTGAGCCAAGAAACCACGACTGCCACGACTTTTGCCGATGAAAGCGAGTATCACCGACACCGACAAGGTAAACACTCGTGGAGTCCAGCTTGGACTTGCGGGACCGACGACTCGTCAGTCTAAAGTTGACCACAGCTCTTTACCAGAACCAAGGCGGACGTCTTAAGGTAAAGGAGCAGCTGTTTGCTTGCTGGAGGTGTGATGATATCTTAGCTGGACGCGTACTGAAGAGTGTCATCTGGTTTCATAAATGCAAGATAAACTTCCTCTCTTAACCTCCCAATTCTTCTTAAATCTTTCCTCCTATTTCTTTTCCCTCTCAACCTAAGCTGGAAACTATATTTTTAAGCTGAAATGCCCCTCAGACTAAATATGTGTAACATCTAGTATTTATGTCTGTTGTGTTAAATCAAGTGTGCTGACGTTTTAATTTGAAAGAAAGTGAAATCATGTCAATCAAGTGTAATGGTGTTAATTTAGTTGATTTATTTTAAATAAATGATAGTGTCTCTTTGACATATCAAACTAAGTTAACGTCTTTGTCACTTAATGGCTCTGTTTATTTATCCATCATAAAGATCACAGAAATATTGGGTAAACTGAAAAAGAAGAGAATCCGTGAATTTACTATTCAATCTGAATAAGTAAATTAATTAAGGTAAAAAGGAGGTCAGTATTAAACTGACCCCCCCTTTAACCCCTTACATTTCTAACAGTTTATTTGTTTTGTTCGAGTTCTATGCACGTAATATCGTCGAAGACTGGCTTAACCGCGGTGTTTTGCGGTATTTATGACTGTTTTAGAACGTTGAAAAGACCGTTCCACGCTTTTGTTCGACCGACCGCAGGTCCGTGAACACACCGCTCGAACGGCACGTCACTAGTGGGTGGCGTTAGGTTTGGAAGACACAGTTTCCCATGAACACTTGGGTTTTAGAACTACAGTTCTGTCTTCGCTGTGATTGGTCGATTACGCTGTATGTGTTGACGCATGCGCAGTGGGTGAAGCCCCGCTCCTCGTCAATTTTCACTTCAGCTACTTGTCCCAGACGAGTTTCCGTGCTTGTTTGTCCATTACTGTCATTAAAAAGACTGTTTAAACGCGGTGTTTTTGAGGTTTTAATGGGTGGATTGAGCCGGTTGCTCTGAAGACTGCCGATCGCCATGTGACCAGGTCACGTGACACCGATTTTGCCGGTTTTATGAGGACCGACCTTATTTCTTTTAAACGCAGTTTATAAGGTTTCACAGTTCAACCGATTTTGCTCACATGCTTTCGTTTTTGTGAGCCTAGGTTCTAGAGCTTATCACGTTACGCTTTAGATCTGTCTGATTAATGCTTTTCATCCGTATTGGATGTCTGTGTGGGCTGAAAGCTACGGCTGCGCTCACTGGTGATAACAGCGCCTCTAAAGCGGTCAGATAGAGAAATTACAGTCGCTGTGATAAACTCACTTCCAGCGCTGTGACCCCTGCTGGTTACATTGAAAGACGCAGTCTTCAGGTAATTTGTACATGCTGAATGTTCCCGTTTCAGAAGAGGAACATTTTTGAGGATATTGTACTCACAGCACACTTTATTTTGATTTTCACATAAAATCAAATGTTGATGGCAGAACAGTTACACAGTTTAATACAGACATGTCTGTTGTTGATAAAATTTGACACTTTTATCATTGATTCTGTGCAAAACAAACTGTCTGTTTTTATTTTTATTTTAAACTGCATGTTTAAAATATCACACATGAGGCTTCTTTTGTCTTGGTTTTTCACAAAAAATCTCAAAACGACAGCCGTTTTTGTTTGACCTTGTCACAGGTCGACAAATTACTAGACATCACTGATTTTTATTTCATTTAACATCTTGGATGTTTTCTGGGCAGCTCATACACTTTGCATGTTTGCAAGCTGCGATATGAGACCCACTTTATTTGATTTTTCACAGAACATCTGTACAAAGATGGACGTTCAAACAGGTGAACCACCTGAGGGGGGCTCCTCTCCTATCTATCCTAGATGGATGGATGGGGGCCTTGGGATTCCTGCCCGTGCTCCCCGCATTTTGGGGGAATCTGCCTCATCGTATGCTAATTACTTAGCTGCTAGGAACGTCCATCAGGATAAGTGGGAAAATCCCCTGTCATTCTACGACAGGCTAATCTCGGTCTACTCCGGGGGCAAAACTATTCCTGGACTAGAGGAAAATATGGAGTTTAAACGTCTTTTCATTATGAATCTTATGCCTTTTCAAATGAAATGTGTTCATTTCAAGGTTGATTGCAAAAAAGATTCCATGGAAGTGATAAGACAATATGCTGCGTCAGTTTTTGAGGCCGAAATACAACCTAGGATACCATCAGAGGTTTGTACAGGTCAAAAGGTCACATCCCACTCGCAGGAAGTAGTAGAGGTTCCCTCTCCTTCAAAGTGCGAGAGGTCACAGGTTTTTCATAATAACATACATCAGCATGGTGCTACGAGCTGTAGGAGTTCTGAACCCCCTGCCCCTCAGGTTGAAAACCTTGAGAGGAGCAGAGAACCACACAAGGTAGGTGTTCGCCCTCCAGATGAACCCAGATGGTCCGGATCGAACCAAAAGAGTTCTCTCATGGATCTCACTGTGGGTGAACTTCGAGAGATGTTGATGTCTGGGTACCGTGACCCTTTGAAAAGTGGTCTGTCCCGACATGTGCTCCCGAGAAGCGGCCCTCCTGCCCCTGCCCCGCTCGAGACATGCAATGAGTCACACATGCTCCAGATTATGGAAGCGGCGCCTCCGCGCGAGGACGTGACTGAGGATGTGGTTTGTTTGTCAAATGATTTGAATGTTACAGTGGTTGACCAAGCTGACACTACGTACGACGTTGTCCTTGATGATAACACAAACAACCTTGTTCCACCTGATGAAGCGACGCGCAGCACTGCCTTTTGCAACAACTCAGTGCACACAGTTGACAACAACAAAGTCAACGCTGACATAAATGCTGACAGCAAACAAATTGCTGATGATCTGCGTCCTGAAAGTCCAGATGCTGACAGCAAGCAAATTGCTGAAAATCCACATCCTGACGGTCATGAGGCAGACAGCCATCATGATGCTGACAGCGACGATGATTACACGGACAGAGTCACACGTACACAGACACGTGTGGAAAAACCTGAACGGTTTCTGTGTCACTTTGTAAGAAGGGGTATAGCTAAGAGAGCTTACCTGCCACTCACATTGGAAGGGGTCCTAGAGCAAGAAGCACTCCTGGTTAGCGGCTCAGACGTGTCTGTCATGTCAGCCAAACTGTTTGAGGAGCTACGGACCGCCGCTAACGATGTTGACAGGCAAATACCCTTTGTGAAAGACACTTATGGTGATCAACTGGGCCTCGCAAAGACGAGAACAACCCTAATAGCCATGGTCCACATGCAGATTGGCGAGATGTCACTATACCACCCGGTATATGTGTCTGATCTAGACTCACTCCGGGCTCCATTTGTGGTTGGCCAAGATTTTATAAATCGCTTTGAAGCGATTATAAATTATGGCAATCAGACGATGTGGGCCACAGTGAGCAGTCCACTGCCATTCGTGGTACCTTACCAAGGTCAGGACACTGACTGTCTAACAACAGGTACCGCTGAGGTAATAAAGGATTCCCCAACCGAGACCACAAACCCGGTAAGTGAACCTTCAACTACAGGTGAGACAGAGGAGACTCAACAGTTGGACCAGACTCTGGCCCATCACGAGGACCTCCTCTGCGAGCTGACACCTTCAGCACTCCCTGACCACTTCCTACCACAGGTAGAAGAGGGTGTGGTGATCCAAGGGTCCCACACCGTTGACGCTGTACTGTCCTGTGGGACAGGTAATTCGGCAAACAGCCAAGCTTGCAGTGAAGTCTTGGTTAGAGGACATCTGAGTCCAGAAGGTGGCAGTCTACAACACGCTGACAGTCACTTGGACTCCATTGTTACTGATTTTGAGGACCCCTCCTTAAACAAAAGGGGGACAGACTCACACTTCCTACCACAGGTAGAGGACGGTGTAGAGATCCAAGGATCACACACCGAGAACGCTGTGCTGTCCTCTGGGACAGGTAATTCAGTTATCATCCAAGCTTTCAATGAAACCTTGGTTCAAGAGCATTTGAATCTAGAACTACTCAAAGATGACATAGTTCTTACAGACTCAAAGAGCACCTCTTCATTCATGAAGTGGGAAGACATACATCACAACGACAGAGACACGCCTGCGACGGCGCCGACAGTTGTGACACACCTGCATTACGCAGAAAGAGGTAAACGTACAGAGATACGTTGGCCGAAACCTATAAGGTTCCTGTACAAGGTTCCCCATAAACTGCGCGAACAGCTTAAACTAAACAATGGCATCCTAACTCGTGCCCATGGACGGACGTCCACACCCGTGTGCTTGGTCCCTCATGACCACAGGGGGGTGATGTTAGGCCATGCCCATGTCAAGGACAAAGATTTCAATAACCCCACAAACGACAAAGATCTCGCAAACTCAAAGACTTCATGGGAAAACAAGGTCGTCCAAGCACAGGATAGTAAATAAACTAAACAGTTTAACCTATACTAGTTGCGAAAAGACACCGTTCCAACTAGAACTTAGAAACGCTAAGCATAAAACCCACAACAAAAACTAACCTTAACAACCGTTTGAATCCGCAGGATTTAATTGACATCGGTTATAAAGCTAAGAACTGTTTTTCTTGTGTGTGACACGTTGGAATCTGACGACCAGAGTGAGTTTGTTGTAGTGAAACGTTGTTTTTAGTTGCTTGATTGCTACTTTTGTGTTATTGAAGTTGTTATTGTTTTCTGAACACTCCCAGCCAAAACTAGTTTTGATTGTTGATAAGTTGAAGACTTAAATGGATTTTAACTATGCCAACATGCTGTTCATTTTGTTAAAGATCTCAATCTTTGATGAGTCATAGTAGATTAATACTACTTAAGGTACTATAATCTACACTGATCTCCCAATCATTTAGGTAGAACCGATTCGATCGTTTCTATTCTAGATCTATTCATTTTGATGAGTCTCGCCATAGACTTCAAAATTCATAGGGATTACCAAATCTTGCGTCGTTCGTCTAAAAGACAACAGACATTCAGACCAAACTAGTTTCATTTTTTATTTTAGTTTAACCTAAACTAAATAATGAATGGAGGAATAGTTTGAATGAAGAGGCCTTCGTTACAGAAGCCCTCCACATTTCTATAGGTATAGATCCCTATTTCTGATTTTTACAGCATTGATCCACCCCTTAATTGGTAATTGTAGCTGATCTAATCCATGATAGCTTACATACCAGGTGCATATAGGTAAGGCTTAATGTAGAATCCCAATCATAAGCCCACCTAAAACCACATAATTGCATGACACATTGAACCAGGGTGGCACCGACTGGAAGCCATCCAGCCTGCAACCTTCGATGTGGGGACCTGCTGATCCAACGTTGGTCTTCAACCTTCATCCAAGGCCCGCCTCCTCTGCTTCAATCGAGGGATCCCCTCTACATGCTGATTAAAAACCATTGGTGCTGATGAAATCAATAACCCCATCGTTGTGGATTTACCGTTGTGGATTATAAGACTTTGTTTTCCAAGGGATCACAGACTCAGTTCTCCATGGGTTAACAGACTATGTTTTCCAAAGGATTAAAAGCTTGCCGCAATGGGATTACCTACGAACAGTATGGAATTTCCAAAAACATTATGGGAGTATATTTTTGAATTTTTTTTTTCCACTTACTGGATTACATAGAGGTCAGAGACATTCGGTGGTATCGTTTCGTGTTGGAACTCATCCCCAAGGACAGGCGATGACTTCCAAAAAGGGGGACTGTAGTGATATAGGCCTCTGTCTTGACCTTCAAGTACACCTCTCCACATCTCTCTGAAACTCTAAGTGTTACACCTTCTTGAAGCTCTCAAGGAGACAGATGGACACTTATATATTTTAACAATTATTATGAATTAATGGACACTAATTAATCAGATTGAACTTTCTCTTTAATGTGTGTTAATTCAGAATTGATCTACAGTATATTTTTGTCATTTTTAATGATGATCTGTTACTTTCATGAGCTTTGGCCTTCTACTGGTTTTATTTCTGCAAAAGCAAGCAGGCTTTGATTCTAAGACACAGTTCAGGGTAAACTGTTAGCTGTTCAGCTTCCTTCTCTGTTTTGTCTATGAAGTTAGCCATAACATTTTTCTGTGCTCACAGGCAGGCCACCTGGCTGTTTATGTAAACAGTTTTCCTGTTGTCCGTCAAGAGACTTTCTGCCTATGGGATCATACTTCCATCTTTTATTTTGTTAACCAGCCTGTAGCCATTGAGGAGGTGGGGAGACCCCACCTCCCCCATATAATGGGCACTTCCTATTTGGAAGTTAGTTTTTGGAGGAGAACTACTTGCAACTGTTTTCTCTTCCCTGGGAAAGCTGGAGTCGGCCCGGTCATATGTCAACGACCCACGTCTCCGCTAGGATCATAGCAAAGCCTTACTGTGATCCTGTCACTGTTCTGGAAGAATTTGTTTTCTAAAGTTTTATTTTGAAAAGTCAGTCTGTGCGCTCGACCGTTGGTCCCTGCCGAGGGAGGCGAGTTCCTCGTATCGTGAATCAGCACACTCACGCTGAAGTCCAACTGGACGGCCACTGGACAAACCCATCCACGTGTGTGTCCACAAACTTCTCCACTCTTGTCTCCAAGAGACGAACCTCCAACAGGTAAAGAGCCGTGGTGTGTTTGAACGTGCGGGAGCCCAGCAATCTGCTCGTGTGGGGGAAACGGTGTCACCTAGTCTGGTTCAAAGTAAACAACTTTAGCTTAACTTAGCTCCAGAACTCCTTCCTCCTATTTCTTATTTTTCATAAGCATTTAATCTGTCAAGTAATGTGCCAACAGTTAAGTTTTAATTGTCTGTTTGTTTTAATTTGAATTCTTGTCAACGTAGTTATTAAATCAGAGCTAATATCGATACAAATGTTTAATGTAATTCTTGTGATAGTTTCAATAAAAGGTCTATTTTTTTGGTAGACCAACATAAATTGAAGTCTAAGCGTGAAATTACATTTCTGGCTAATCACATCGTTAGATTTGTTGATTTATTCTGAAAAAGTTGAGACCCCGTGAACTTGGTGGCAAGTTTGTGCAGATAAAAGTCTGCTCATACCTGCACGTCTAAACTATAGGTAAGTCAGTAAACTGACTAATAACTCCTATATTGTTACATC
The DNA here is from genome assembly GCA_038048925.1 of Garcialebias charrua. Lineage (NCBI taxonomy): Eukaryota > Metazoa > Chordata > Actinopteri > Cyprinodontiformes > Rivulidae > Garcialebias > Garcialebias charrua. The sequence goes on along the minus strand of JBBPBX010055099.1, from coordinate 13,325 downwards.
ATTAAAGAGCAATGATTATTTAGTTACCGTTTCATTATTGTCATGAAAAAAGGGGGCGTTAACGAAAAATTTACGTCAGCGTTACGTCAACGAAAACAACACTGCGTGGAAGGTCCCGCATGTCTTCCTTTGGGGGTGCAAAGCTTTTTCTCGCCCTCCTGTTTGCGTCTTTGTTCCAGCCTGGCCTGGATGCGTTCCAAGGCTCCCCCGAAGAGTCCCGTCGGCTCGATCGGGTGCTGGAGGAAGGGGGACCTCTGGTTTTCCAGGAGGTCCGTCAAAGTCAACCAAAGATGGCGCTGGGCGACAACTATTTCCGCCATTGCTCTGCCCTGAGTGATGGCTATTGTCCCCATCATGCAGAGCACGAAGTCAGAGGAGCGGCGGGCCTCTTCCCTGGCCTCCGTTGCGGCTTGTTCGTTCGTTGTTACCTGGAGATCCTGCAGTTTTTCTGCCAGGTACGCCTGCATCAGGGTCGATGCGTTCATCGCACGAGCCGCAAGGCCCTGAGCCTTGCAACACTTTTCGAGTTGTTTCTCCGAAGCGCGGCAGGCCCTGCTGGGCAGCGCCGGCTTTGCCCCCGTAGCTGCGGGGGCCAGATGATCCGCCAGGGTCTTCTCTATCAGGGGTGCGCTGGCGAGTCCTGCTGTCTCCATTCCAGCGACATCCAGGAGTCGAGATAGTGGCAACGTCATGGGAGCTAGCGTTTGAGCTCCATGAGGAAGTCCGGGAATATGGGCATTTTTTGCGACGTTGTCGGCTGCTGCTTTGCATAGAAGTAGTTTCCCACCAGCCTCATAACCTGTTGGCGAGGCGTGGGGTCTGGCCACATGACCTGCAGGGCATCCGCCGCCCTATGACACAGGTCGAACAGAGCAGGGACCGACACGTCCGGTTCCGGTAGAATTTGCGCCAGGTTCTGGGAGGAATCCACAGTTTTTCCTCTGCAACCGTACTCAGCGTCTTGGTCAGACACTTCGGGCATCAAGTCCTCACGGGGACCGAGGAGTCCGACACGTTCTCATCCCCGACTTGGCCGTTGCATTCCAGGTCCACGTTCTCGAGCTCCGGCCCGGGAGCGTGCAGCTCTGCGAGGCGTGCGGCCTTCAGCGCCGCGGCCCTCGCTACGTATTTAGCCAACGCGTCCGCGCAGCGTTTCCTCACTACCGCCGACATTCGACAGCAGTGGGAGCAGGAGTCGGGGGATTTCAGCACTTTTCTTGTGTGCAGAATCCCTAGGCAGACAGAACAGGCCTCGTGGGTGTCCGTCGCTGAGAGGGAGTATCCGCAGCCGCTGGGGCAGGGGCGCGAGCGAGGGCTTGTCATCCTACTGGTTTTCTTCTGAGTCTTTGTCCTCTGTTTTCCTTTCTCGGGAGCCATGTCCGGAGACGAGAAGCGTCGAGGCTGTTCCTAGTTTCCTTTTGTTCGAAGCCGTCCTCTCCGTCGTCTTGCTTTCGCTGGCTAGCCTGCTAATGGTTAGCAGGGAGTGTTGTGACGCAGTTAGTGCCGTCGAGCGAAGCAGCTGCGAAGAGAGAAGAAAACTTTGAGGTAAGTAGAAAAACGCTGGACTAGCTTTCACCAGCTCAGCAGTACGCAGGAAAAAATTCTCTGTACGCTCAGCGTAGGGAGCAAGCTCACCTCTGATTGAGCGATGCGACAACAGAGAAGTCCCACAAAGTTCAGGTTTTAAGCGAGGTGAAGGGCAATAAGAGAATGATGAATGGGCGTCTGGCACGACGCTGACTCCCCTAGCTTAAAGGCGTGAATGTATTCCTTCAGGTAATTGCGCGGGGGCACAATTCCCATAGCATATGTTGCACCGAGAGACATGACTGAAAGGGAACTGCCACAGAAGCCACTTTCTACTACCGTAACTAGTTCAATAATCAACAGCTTTATAGACTATTTTTAAACTGTTTTATTATTAGCTTTGATTCTATTTGCCAAGATGGTGTAGTGGCAAGGGAACTGGACTTGTGATCCGGAGGACCCTGGTTCGAACCCCAGTCACGGCATAGTTTTGTGGTGTGTTTGAGCAGCACATCTAATCACTACTGCTCCCCGGCGCGCTTTCTATAGCTGCCCACTGCCACCTGGTGGTGATTGGGTTAAATGCAGAGTCAAATTTCGTCTTGTGTGGAAACATGCATAGATGACAAAAAAATTACATTATTATTATTATTATTATTTGGATCACACTGAGGTAAATAAAATACAATCTGCTGAATTGTGAAAGGAGACATGTTTTCTCTCTTCTCTTCTAACATCCTTGGCACAAACAGCTTTCTGGCATTTTTGCATTTTTATATGCATTCTAATATTATATTATTATTATATTCCGTACACTATATAATATATTTTTAAACATTTTTTACGTAGTCAGCCCTTACTCAAGACTTTTTAGTAAAAACATCCAGTGCAGACGGTTAGTCATTTTGGTAACGTCTGCCGTTGCTGCAGTGAATCACAAGGTCACATGACCAGTGAGACTTGTAGTACTTTATAGAAGTCTATGCCACATGACGGTGTAACTGAATGGGGCACTTTGAAGAAATGTTACCAATGATGACCTGTAATCACTATATACATTCAGAGATTCTTTATTGTCATTCCTACCACATGTGGTACATGAGGTGGAATGAAATTATGTACACAGGGTCCCAGTTAAATCCAACAATAAAATATAAAAGAAAGACAGTAATAAAATCAAAGATATGAACTAAGAAAAACATCAACTAGAAATATACACTAAACACTAGTAGCATAAAACAATACACAGAACAGCAGCACGAACATGAGTCTGTGTGAGCAGATGAGTACGAATGAACACAGCAACATGAAACAGATCAGCAGCATCATGAAACAGATCAGCAGCAACATGAAACAGATCAGCAGCAACATGAAACAGATCAGCAGCAACATGAAACAGATCAGCAACATGAAACAGATCAGCAACATGAAACAGATCAGCAGCAACATGAAACAGATCAGCAGCAACATGAAACAGATCAGCAGCAACATGAAACAGATCAGCAGCAACATGAAACAGATCAGCAGCAACATGAAACAGATCAGCAGCAACATGAAACAGATCAGCAGCAACATGAAACAGATCAGCAGCAACATGAAACAGATCAGCAGCAACATGAAACAGATCAGCAGCAACATGAAACAGATCAGCAGCAACATGAAACAGATCAGCAGCAACATGAAACAGATCAGCAGCAACATGAAACAGATCAGCAGCAACATGAAACAGATCAGCAGCAACATGAAACAGATCAGCAGCAACATGAAACAGATCAGCAGCAACATGAAACAGATCAGCAGCAACATGAAACAGATCAGCAGCAACATGAAACAGATCAGCAGCAACATGAAACAGATCAGCAGCAACATGAAACAGATCAGCAGCAACATGAAACAGATCAGCAGCAACATGAAACAGATCAGCAGCAACATGAAACAGATCAGCAGCAACATGAAACAGATCAGCAGCAACATGATGTGATTTTTCACAGTGATTATTCTGGTTAGAGATTCATGAGTCTAACAGCCTCAGGGTAGAAGCTGTTCCTCAGTCTTGTGGCTCTACACTTAATGCTCCTCAACCTCCTTCCTGAGGGGAGTGGGGCCAAAAGTATGTGTGCTGGGTGAGTGGAGTCCTTCATGATGCATGTTGCCCTTTTCCTACATCTGGAGGTGTAGATATCTGTGATGGTGGGGAGGTGGACTCCAACAGACTTCTGTGCAGCCTTCACCACTTGCTGCAAAGCTTTTCTTTCTGCAGCTGTGCAGCCTCCATGCCACACGTTGATGCTGGAGCACAGGATGTTCTCCACTGCACACCTGTAGAAGGAAGGAGGTGAGGACTGAGCTTCTCAGACCAGCTCGTCTCAGCCGTCTGAGTCTTTGATGACCTTTCTTGATCAGGCTGGTGGTGTTGTTGGTCCACCTGAGGTTCATTTTCTAAGAATCACTCGATCACTATGAGCCAAACTTTGCCTGGATGGATAGTTTCATTTTAGGAAAAGGAGCTTCAACAACTGGATCCTGTTGCGGTGCAATCAACAGTGTTTGGCTGAGCGTAAGGTTGCAGCACATTTATAAAGATTTTATAACCAAGTACCGTAAAAAGAATAATTAAAGGACATTTCTCCTCACTGGAAGTGAACATCTGGAACTCTGTTTGCTGGATTTAATTTTTTTCCCCAAATCATAACTTTGAGCAGGAAAGCAAAACCTGCTGCTGCGTCGGCTTAAAACCGCGAAGAGAGCCAGATGTCCGCTGGGGTCCACTTTTCTCCTGTGATTCTAAGCGAGCTGCTCTGCCGGCCACATTACTCTCCATTATCTCGCTGCATTACACAGTTAAACAAAGACTCCCGTCACGTGTCCCGGAATCCAAACATAAGACGCCGAGCCACTACAGCCTCTCAACGAGGTTCATGATGCCTGAGGGTTTTCACACCTTGGAGACAAAGTGCAGTGTGTGAGCAGATTCACAAATGCAGAATGAGTGCTTTTCATTGTGTTTACTCTCCACAGCTGGCACTAACATCTGGACCCAAGCTCCGCAACTGAACTGAATGACCAAATGAATGTGAAACAGACACTATGGAGGGAGGGAGGGATTAGCTCTGGCCTTGTTTTATTCCAGCTGCACTGATGCAAAGTGGACGAAGGTCACAGAGCGCCCAAAGGGATCTAGAGCTTGAAGAAGAAATTCACCTTGAAGAAGCTACATGCAAATGTCCTCCCAGATGTAAGGTTGTTTATAAAAAGATTGCTGAGACAGAAAACATGCTCTTAGGTATTTAGACAGTGATTCATATTATGCCCGTGTGGGGTTTATTATCTAATGTTCAGCACAAACATAGCTGGAAGCGTGAACTGTTAATGGATGATTCTGATGTGTGGGATGATGATAGCGTGAAACGAGTAGGCGCAGCAATTAGTAAAGGGCTAGTAAAACAGATTATGCAACATGTGACACCAATGAGTCTTACACTGTTTGAATGAAGAAGATGGATCATGAAGTGGCCATTTGCCATCTCCAGTCATGTTCCATGAAGCTGAAACAGTTTCTCAAATGTCCAAGTTATCAGTACCTTTATGTTTCTGCAGGTTATTGTTATTATTATTAGTAGACCTTTATTTATACAGGTTAGTTCCCATCAAGCCTCGAAGTCTCATTTACAAGAGAGAGCTGTTACATACAACATACAGAAAGGAAGAGAAAAAGAGAACACGAGGATAGAGGAAGCAAAAACAAATCTTGCCTCACACCATGTCCTGGTCGGGAAACAGTGTAAAAGATGCAAAAATCACCTCGCAACATAAAGCAGTAACATACAATGACATAAGTAAGCAAGTAAGTAAAGTTTATTTATAGAGCGCTTATCACAGACATAAAATCACAAAGCGCTGTACAATAAAAATCAATGCTAAAAATATACAAAGAATAAAACAAGCATAAGAACTACAATAAAGCACAATAAAATCATGACATAAAAGCCTGAGAGAACAAAAGTGTTTTCAGTTGTTTTTTAAAAACCTCAACAGAGTCAGCAAAACGAAGCTGCAGGGGCAAACTGTTCCTCAGCCTTGGGGCCACTGACTGAAAGGCCCCGTCCCCTTTAGTTTTCAACCGCGTACGTGGAACATCCAAGAAGTTCTGGGTCTGGGAACGAAGGCCACAAGCAGCAGAGTATTTAGTTAAAAGCTGACAAAGATACACAGGAGCCTGGCCATTTAAAGCTCTGTACGTGAGCACAAGAATTTTAAAACGGATTCTAAACTCGACTGGGAGCCAGTGAAGTGAATATAGAACTGGAGTGATGTGGCAGTATTTACTGGAGTTGGTGAGAAGTCTGGCAGCTGCATTCTGTATCACTTGTAGACGTGATACAGAAGACTTGTCCAGGCAGGTAAAAATGGTATAACAGTAGTCCAGACGCAATGACATCATAATACATTTATGCATAGAGTTCGACAAAGCCTGTGAGTTGTCCATAAACACTCCAGAAAGTTCCAAAGTTCTGATAAGGTGGTACAGTGTCTATCAGCATCATTGTTCTGATAAGGCCACAGATGTCCTCAGGAGTTGT
>JBBPBX010055098.1:0-21622 GCA_038048925.1 Garcialebias charrua | reverse complement strand
TGGATGGCCTAAACTTTTTGGGGTCTTGTCAGACCATTTATATGAAAGTGTCCTAAAAGTTTCAGCTTTGCAGCTACTTCGTGGCTAGAGCTAATAGCTTAAAAGTGGTATTTAGGCCCCTGAGAGGAGAATAAACCAGGACTAAGGGGGCATGGCACCACCCTCTTCCCAAAAACTGCTATTTCTAAGCATATTTTGCATATTTTGCAAACTAAACATGCATGTACATGCATGAATCATACACCCAAGTGTCAGGCCTTATCCCATCTTTATGGTAACGTTGGTTTCAAGTCTGTACTCATCCCGTGAGCCGAGATACGATCAAAAACAGGCCTTAATTGACTTGAACTTTGGCCTAGTTACATGGGGAAAGTAGTTGATTTTGACTTTTGGGTACAGGGGCACGAACTGGTACTAAAGGAGCGCGGTCATGAAACCAATTCAAAGTATTGACCGTGACCCTATGGTACTTGTTCCTGCCTTATGGCGGCACGGAATGGTACCAAAGGGACACGGTCAATACTTTGTAATAGGGTACATGGACATGCATTGCCCGTGCCCCTCTGGTACCTATCTGTGCCAATGTGCTTCCCTTATAGGGGGCACAAAACGGTACCATAGGAGCACAGTCAATACTTTGAATTGGGGTACATGGGCATGCATTGTCCGTGTCCCTCTGGTACCTACCCGTGCCCAAGAACTTCCCTTATAGGGAGCACGAAACGGTACTATAGGAGCACGGTCAATACTTTTTAATAGGGTACATGGACATGCATTGTCCGTGCCCCTCTGGTACCTATCCGTGCCACGTGCACGTGAAGCTACGTAGGACCCCGGACGGCATATGTCAAGCTCAAAGGTCTGGGTCGATGGGAAATTTTTTGACCTCTCGGATCCTCACCAAATTTTACACACTTGTTCGGCTCTGCGTGGTGACCATCTCACCCAAATTTGGGATCTCTAGGTCAAAAGGGCGCCAAACGGGCACAGAGACCCCCTCGTGGCCATTGCCGTGACCTTTGCCGCCATTTTGCATAGGAAGGTCGTACAGATGCAGCAGAGGTATCGTTGCGCTCGGGGTGACCCCCCGGACGACATATGTCAGGCTCAAAGGCTTTGGTCGATGTAAAAATTTTTGACCTCTCGGATCGTTACCAAATTTTACACACTTGTTCGGCTCTGTGTGGTGACCATCTCACCCAAATTTGGGATCTCTAGGTCAAAAGGGCGTCAAACGGGCACAGAGACCCTCTCGTGACCTTTGCCATGACCTTTGCCGCCATTTCGCGTAGGAAGGTCGTACAGACATAGCAAAGGTATCGTTGCGCTCGGGGTGATCCCCCAGACGACATATGTCAAGATCAAATGCCTCGGTTGATGTACAATTTTTGGCCTGCTGAAGGTCACGGGGCTCTCTAGGCACTCACCGGGCAGGGGAACGGTTCACAAGGGCGACTCGGACGTCATCGCGTTCGGCCCATCATTTTGATCGCAACGAGCCCACCCGTGCCTTCCTAGGCCACTCCTATGGTCCGCAAGACCCCCTGAGGCTTCGTTTGCGGCCTTCTGCGTCTGGTACATGGAACGGCACCAAGGGGTCACGGGAGTCCGTTTGGCTCCGGAACTGGATGTGGAAAGTCTAATTTCCAGCAAACTGTGTTTGGCTTCCAAGGACAGCTTTAGAGCATGAAAAGTAGACCTCTCTTTCTTGACCTTTTCACTCCTGGATCCTAAGAACCATAGAAATTGCACCCTGAGGTCTGGAGGAAAAAGGGTCACAAAACGGTACCAGCGGGTCACCAGTTGTACTTTCAATGAGTGAACCTCGGGCCTTATACTTCGGAGTGCGTTTGGGCCCCGTGATTCGCATAGGAACCTTCGATCTGGGCAAGCTTGATGCCGTTGGAAAGGTCTTTTTAAGACAAAAAGAATGAGCCCAAGCTCGTCTTGATGACCCCTTCCTCGGCCCCACAATTAACCCTCAAACTTGGAGCTGTAGGCCCATTGACTTACATTGCCCATTGACTTACATTGCGTTTAGGTCTGTGTTCATGGGGCTGCCACGGGCCACAGGAATAGACCAGAGCCACATAACTATAGAATCTGGTAGAAAGGCTTGTGCTTAAGAGATCCTGTGAATTTGGTGGTGCTAGGTCAAAGTTAAGGTACCTTAATTAACTTTTGAACAAACGGAGGCCTGTGGACAATTCCCACCCTTTTTTTACACCTTCTGCAGCCTGTATCTCCCTGTAGGAAGCAAGGAATTGCACCAAATTTGCTGGAGATGTAGATCGGTTTAGGTTTTGGCCTTCCTACGTGCACCATAAGACCCCCAAACGGCCCGCAAAGACCGAACAGGTGTATTTTTTGTGAAAAATAGGGTTGCAGAAGAAAATTCATAACTCAGGACCCCGAAGACCTGGAGACTCCAGATTTGAATCACATGTACATGGAGTAAGCCCTAAAAGAGTGTGAAAGTTTTGTGCACGTACGTGCACAGTAAAGGGTCCAAATCTACAAAATATGTTCAGAAAAGGTATTTTTTGGGGGCCAAAAGTGTTTAAGTTCCTAACTCGGGGCCAAAAGCGGTTAGGGACCCCAAATTTGAGGTGTCAACATTGGGGAGAGGGTGGAACACATCCATCTTGTCATTTTTTTCATAACTGTTTTTTTATGTTTCCAGCCTGTGGTCACGAATGGGGTAAGGTTGGGATTCCGACAGAGTGTTTTGAAAGGTTCTGGGGCCTCATGTACAAAGACTTGCGTAGATTTCTTACTGAAAAGTCACGTACGGACAAATCCAGAAAAGTGTCCACGCACAAAAAAATCCAGATTTATCAAACTGTGCGTACACCGGAATCCACGCACATTCCTTATGTACAACACAATCAACGTGGAATTCAGCGCACATGAGAGAGTGGCCGACTCCGCCTTTGACACGCCTCCGTATGAATATGCAAAGTCATTCAAATATGCCATGCACGACAGGAATGTCGTCTCTGCTCCATTGCAAATCATGTCGGAACGTGGAAAAAAGAGGAACTTCACGGACTGTGAACAGGAATCACTTCTGAGTGAGGCAGAGAAGCACGGAAAAAGGTTTTATTCGGCACGCCTAGCGCAAAACATACCATCCACTTTTAAACAAGAAGTTGACCCATCTGCTCTAACATGCCTGTATAGGTTAGTGGTGAGCGCGCCCGCCCTTCGTCCCAAAGGTCGTGAGATCGACTCCCCCTTGGTACAACGTTTTTTTTTTCATTCCAGATTTAAAGAACACAGGACAACTATTTAATAAAACAACAAGAAATAGAACAATACATGAAATGAAAGGAAGCAGACGATTTCTTGTTTTGTAAATAGTTTTCATGTGTATTTAAATCTGGAACGAAAAAAAAAAAGAGAAACGTTGTACCATGCGAGATTCGAACTCATGACCTTTGGAACTAAAGGCAACCGCGCTACACACTGACCTAAACGTAGGCGTGTTGGTACAGCTTGGTTAACTTCTTATTTAAAGAAATCACATCTCATTGTTGTCAATATCGTTGCCACTATTTGGCGCATGCTTTTATATCCACTCATCTAATTGCGTCCATGTGGATGTAATAATTGTTAATCATGTGTGTTTGGTGGGATTTATGATTATTTTCATATCATGGACACAGTTTCTCTGAATAACCTGTAAGTGTCGCCAAAGGAACAATAACCACAGAAACGTGCGTACGCAAGCAGGGGAGCAGCCGTGGATTTGTACGTGGATGCGCAGATATTCCCGTTCATATCAGATTTGATACATACGCCACTTTGCGTGGAAAGTGACGTGCGCAATGTTTTTGTGCGTGCGCACGGTTGATACATGAGGCCCCTGATGACTATCCCAATTCATTTATTTTAGAAAGGTGTTAGGAGGCTGATTTTTGAGTATGTTGTTCTCGGGCTCAAGCCGAACGCGGGGGACTTGGTCCCGTGCACCTCGGGCCCCTGGGTCCCCCGTAGCGGCCCCCCAAACGCTGGAAAAACCCTAAAAATCTAGGGTTGACATTTTTTGAACCGTCGGTCCGATTTCCACCAATCATACATGGATCTTCACGTCTTAGGGCCCTCTTTAACATATGTCAGAGCCAGGGGCCTGGGGCCCCTACGGAGCCAACTATTTTCAGGGGCCTCGTTGAGCAACGGGACCAAGACGGTTGGGTTCGGGGTGGAAAATTATGTGTGATCATATATTTTGATGGTAATATTTGTGTTTCGGGGGTCCCTGGGGCATAGCAATTTGTGGTCCCTGAGAGGAGCAAAGACTTGTACTAAGGGAGCATGGGCAATGCATTTTAGCAGGTTACCCCATGCTTGTTGGCCATTTTAGGGGGTTAGGCTGAAGCTGGATGGCCTAAACTTTTTGGGTCCTGTCAAACCATTTATTTGAAAGTGTCCTAAAAGTTTCAGCTTTGCAGCTACTTCGTGGCTAGAGTTAATAGCTTAAAAGTGGTATTTAGGCCCCCGAGAGGGGCATAAACCAGGACTAAGGGGGCATGGCACCACCCTCTTCCCAAAAACTGCTATTTCTAAGCATATTTTGCATATTTTGCAAACTAAACATGCATGTACATGCATGAATCACATACCCAAGTGTCAGGCCTTATCCCATCTTTATGGTAACGTTGGTTTCAAGTCTGTACTCATCCCGTGAGCCGAGATACGATCAAAAACAGGCCTTAATTGACTTGAACTTTGGCCTAGTTACATGGGGAAAGTAGTTGATTTTGACTTTTGGGTGCAGGGGCACGAGATGGTACTAAAGGAGCGCGTTCTTGAAACCAATGCAAAGTATTGACCGTGACCCTATGGTACTTGTTCCTGCCTTATGGCGGCACGGAATGGTACCAAGGGGACACGGTCAATACTTTACATTGGGGTACATGGACATGCATTGCCCGTGCCCCTCTGGTACCTATCCGTGCCAATGTACTTCCCTTATAGGGGGCACCAAATGGGACCATAGGGGCACGGTCAACACTTTGCATGGTGTTACATAGAAATGCATTGCACGTGCCCCTCTGGTACCTATCCGTGCCAATGTACTTCCCTTATAGGGGCACGGAATGGTACCAAGGGGGCACGCTCAATACTTTGCATTGGGAGTGTGCATTGCCCGTGCCCCTCTGGTACCTATCCGTGCCAATGTACTTCCCTTATAGGGGCACGGAATGGTACCAAGGGGACACGCTCAATACTTTGCATTATGGATGTGCATTGCCCGTGCCCCTCTGGTACCTATCCATGCCAATGTACTTCCCTTATAGGGGGCACGGAATGGTACCATGGGGGCACGTTCAATACTTTGCATTGAGGGTATGCATTGCCCGTGCCCCTCTGGTACCTATCCGTGCCAATGTACTTCCCTTATAGGGAGCACAAAACGGTACCATTGGAGCACAGTCAATACTTTGCATTGGTGTACCTGGGCATGCATTGTCTGTGTCCCTATGGTACCTATCCGTGCCAATGTACTTCCCTTATAGGGGGCATGAAATGGTACCAAGGGGGCACGTTCAATACTTTGCATTGGGGGTGTGCATTGCAAGTGCCCCTCTGGTACCTATCCGTGCCAATGAACTTCCCTTATAGGGGGCACGGAATGGTACCAAGGGGGCACGCTCAATACTTTGCATTGAGGGTGTGCATTGCCCGTGTCCCTCTGGTACCTATCCATGCCAATGTACTTCCCTTATAGGGGGCACGGAATGGTACCAAGGAGGCATGCTCAATACTTTGCAATGGGGCTGTGCATTGCTCGTGCCCCTCTGGTACCTATCCATACCAATGTACTTCCCTTATAGGGGGCACCAAATGGGACCATAGGGGCACGGTCAACACTTTGCACGGTGTTACAAAGAAATGCATTGCACGTGCCCCTCTGGTACCTATCCGTGCCAATGTACTTCCCTTATAGGGGGCACGAAATGGTACCAAGGGGGCACGTTCAATACTTTGCATTGGGGGTGTACATTGCTCGTGCCCCTCTGGTACCTATCCATGCCAATGTACTTCCCTTATAGGGGGCACCAAATGGGACCATAGGGGCACGGTCTACACTTTGCACGGTGTTACATAGAAATGCATTGCACGTGCCCCTCTGGTACCTATCCATGCCAATGTACTTCCCTTATAGGGGGCACGGAATGGTACCAAGGTGGCACGCTCAATACTTTGCATTGGGGGTGTGCATTGTCCTTGCCCCTCTGGTACCTATCCGTGCCAATGTACTTCCCTTATAGGGGGCATGGAATGGTACCAAGGGGGCACGTTCAATACTTTGCATTGGGGGTGTGCATTGCCCGTGCCCCTCTGGTACCTATCCGTGCCAATGTACTTCCCTTATAGGGGGGCACCAAATGGGACCATAGGGGCACGGTCAATACTTTGCACGGTGTTACATAGAAATGCATTGCACGTGCCCCTCTGGTACCTATCTGTGCCAATGTACTTCCCTTATAGGGAGCACGGAATGGTACCAAGGGGGCACACTTAATACTTTGCATTGGGAGTGTGCATTACCCATGCCCCTCTGGTACCTATCCGTGCCAATGTACAGGTAGTCCCCAACTTACGAGTGAGTTCCGTCACTAGGGGGCGCTCGTATGTCAAAAATTCGTAAGTAGGAACACAAAGTTAAAAAAAAAAAATTATTTTGTTTTTTTACTTTTTTTTTAAATAAATGAATACATGTACAGTACTGGACAGTCACCAAGCACTTAGCCTATCCTAACACAGTTTTTAAAGATGAAGGAATAAGTTGAATTGTCTCCCTTTCACATAAAGGGAGCAAGCTCCCTATGGAGCCTGCAGGGAGGAGGGAGACAATTCAACTGATTCCTTCATCTTTAAAAACTGTGTTAGGATAGGCTAAGTGCTTGGTGACTGTACAGTACTGTACATTTATCTATTTATTAAAAATATACAGTATATACAGTATTTTTATTTTTTATTGTTTTTTATTTATAAAATGTACAGTACTGTACAGTCACCAAGAACTTAGCCTATCCTAACACAGTTTTTAAAGATGAAGGAATCAGTTGAATTGTCTCCCTCCTTCCTGCAGGTTCCATAGGGAGCTTGCTCCCTTTATGTGAAAGACAGACAATTCAACTTATTCCTTCATCTTTAAAAACTGTGTTAGGATAAGCTAAGTGCTTGGTGACTGTCCAGTACTGTACATGTATTCATTTATAAAAATAAAAAAAAGTAAAAAAAATTTCTTTTCTTTTTTTTTAATGAGATACATGCTCTTAAGTCTGGGACCTCGTAAGTCAGAGCGCTCGTAAGTCGGGGACTACCTGTACTTCCCTTATAGGGGCACCAAATGGGACCATAGGGGCACGGTCAACACTTTGCACCGTGTTACATAGAAATGCATGGAAAACGACACAGAAGAGTCATGGCCGCACGGCTGCTTCTCCGAGCCTGGACGCTACAAACCCTGCAGCGGAGAGGAAATGTAGCGGTCAGACCTTTACACCGCACCATGTCTTCAGCAGGAGGGATCCCAACAGACGAAGAACAGGCCACGGGACTGGAGCGACGCACCCTGCAGGCCCTCAAATAGGGCAAGGATCCCTACAGCATCCAGAAGCCCAAACACTACGCCGGTACAAAGGAGGAGCCTTACATTGTGCCGAGCATCGGGGACAAGCAGATGGTGGGCTGTCTGTGTGAGGAAGACAACACTACGATCGTGTGGTTCTGGCTTCACGAGGGAGACGCTCAGCGCTGTCCTTCCTGTGGGTCCCACTACAAGCTGGTCTACCACGAGCTGCCCCACTGAAGACGGACTTGGGCGTCTGACGACGTTCTCCTTGAAGAGTCATTTAACATGCACAGTCATTAAATGTGAATTAAACTGAGCCATCCGGATGGTGGTCTTTATCGGGGGTGGGGGGTCGCATTGTTTATTAAATCATGGTTACGCACATCATTGCAGCTGAACACAGCTGCAATGATGTGCGACCCAGAATATTGTGCCAAAAGTTATAGTAACACAAATTTATGGCACAATATTCTGGATGAGCCAAACAGTTTGGTAAATAAAAGTTTAAAATGGCAAAAAAAAAAAAATGCATTGCACGTGCCCCTCTGGTACCTATCTATGCCAATGTACTTCCCTTATAGTGGGCACGGAATGGTACCAAGGGGGCATGCTCAATATTTTGCATTGGGAGTGTGCATTGCCCGTGCCCCTCTGGTACCTATCCGTGCCAATGTACTTCCTTTATAGGGGGCATGAAATGGTACCAAGGGGACACGTTCAATACTTTGCATTGTGGTTGTGCATTGCTCGTGCCCCTCTGGTACCTATCCGTGCCAATGTACTTCCCTTATAGGGGGCACCAAATGGGACCATAGGGGCACGGTCAATACTTTGCACGGTGTTACATAGAAATGCATTGCACGTGCCCCTCTGGTACCTATCTTCTTCAATGTACTTCCCTTATAGGGAGCACGGAATGGTTCCAAGGGGGCACGCTCAATACTTTACATTGGGGTACATGGACATGCATTTCCCGTGCCCCTCTGGTAGGTACCAGAGGGGCACGTGCCAATGTACTTCCCTTATAGGGGGCACCAAATGGGACCATAGGGGCACGGTCAACTCTTGGCATTGGGTTACATATAAATACGTTGTCCGTGCCCCTCTGGTACCTATCCGTGCCAATGTACTTCCCTTACAGGGGGCACGGAATGGTACCAAGGGGGCACGCTCAATACTTTGCATTGGGAGTGTGCATTACTCGTGCCTCTCTGGTACCTATCCGTGCCAATGTACTTCCCTTATAGGGGGCACCAAATGGGACCATAGGGGCACGGTCAACACTTTACACGGTGTTACATAGAAATGCATTGCACGTGTCCCTCTGGTACCTATCCGTGCCAATGTACTTCCCTTATGGGGGCACGGAATGGTACCAAGGGGGCACACTCAATACTTTGCATTTGGGATGTGAATTGCCCGTGCCCCTCTGGTACCTATCCGTGCCTATGTACTTCCCTTATAGGGGGCACGGAATGGTACCAAGGAGGCACCTTCAATACTTTGCATTAGGGATGTGCATTGCACGTGCCCCTCTGGTACCTATCCGTGCCAATGTACTTCCCTTATAGGGGGCACGGAATGGTACCAAGGGGGCACGCTCAATACTTTGCATTGGGGGTGTGCATTGTCCTTGCCCCTCTGGTACCTATCCGTGCCAATGTACTTCCCTTATAGGGGGCATGGAATGGTACCAAGGGGGCACGTTCAATACTTTGCATTGGGGGTGTGCATTGCCCGTGCCCCTCTGGTACCTATCCGTGCCAATGTACTTCCCTTATAGGGGGGCACCAAATGGGACCATAGGGGCACGGTCAATACTTTGCACGGTGTTACATAGAAATGCATTGCACGTGCCCCTCTGGTACCTATCTGTGCCAATGTACTTCCCTTATAGGGAGCACGGAATGGTACCAAGGGGGCACACTTAATACTTTGCATTGGGAGTGTGCATTACCCATGCCCCTCTGGTACCTATCCGTGCCAATGTACAGGTAGTCCCCAACTTACGAGTGAGTTCCGTCACTAGGGGGCGCTCGTATGTCAAAAATTCGTAAGTAGGAACACAAAGTTAAAAAAAAAAAAATTTTTTTTTTACTTTTTTTTTAAATAAATGAATACATGTACAGTACTGGACAGTCACCAAGCACTTAGCCTATCCTAACACAGTTTTTAAAGATGAAGGAATAAGTTGAATTGTCTCCCTTTCACATAAAGGGAGCAAGCTCCCTATGGAGCCTGCAGGGAGGAGGGAGACAATTCAACTGATTCCTTCATCTTTAAAAACTGTGTTAGGATAGGCTAAGTGCTTGGTGACTGTACAGTACTGTACATTTATCTATTTATTAAAAATATACAGTATATACAGTATTTTTATTTTTTATTGTTTTTTATTTATTAATAGATAAATGTACAGTACTGTACAGTCACCAAGCACTTAGCCTATCCTAACACAGTTTTTAAAGATGAAGGAATCAGTTGAATTGTCTCCCTCCTTCCTGCAGGTTCCATAGGGAGCTTGCTCCCTTTATGTGAAAGGCAGACAATTCAACTTATTCCTTCATCTTTAAAAACTGTGTTAGGATAAGCTAAGTGCTTGGTGACTGTCCAGTACTGTACATGTATTCATTTATAAAAATAAAAAAAAGTAAAAAAAAATTTCTTTTCTTTTTTTTTAATGAGATACATGCTCTTAAGTCCGGGACCTCGTAAGTCAGAGCGCTCGTAAGTCGGGGACTACCTGTACTTCCCTTATAGGGGCACCAAATGGGACCATAGGGGCACGGTCAACACTTTGCACCGTGTTACATAGAAATGCATGGAAAACGACACAGAAGAGTCATGGCCGCACGGCTGCTTCTCCGAGCCTGGACGCTACAAACCCTGCAGCGGAGAGGAAATGTAGCGGTCAGACCTTTACACCGCACCATGTCTTCAGCAGGAGGGATCCCAACAGACGAAGAACAGGCCACGGGACTGGAGCGACGCACCCTGCAGGCCCTCAAATAGGGCAAGGATCCCTACAGCATCCAGAAGCCCAAACACTACGCCGGTACAAAGGAGGAGCCTTACATTGTGCCGAGCATCGGGGACAAGCAGATGGTGGGCTGTCTGTGTGAGGAAGACAACACTACGATCGTGTGGTTCTGGCTTCACGAGGGAGACGCTCAGCGCTGTCCTTCCTGTGGGTCCCACTACAAGCTGGTCTACCACGAGCTGCCCCACTGAAGACGGACTTGGGCGTCTGACGACGTTCTCCTTGAAGAGTCATTTAACATGCACAGTCATTAAATGTGAATTAAACTGAGCCATCCGGATGGTGGTCTTTATCGGGGGTGGGGGGTCGCATTGTTTATTAAATCATGGTTACGCACATCATTGCAGCTGAACACAGCTGCAATGATGTGCGACCCAGAATATTGTGCCAAAAGTTATAGTAACACAAATTTATGGCACAATATTCTGGATGAGCCAAACAGTTTGGTAAATAAAAGTTTAAAATGGCAAAAAAAAAAAAATGCATTGCACGTGCCCCTCTGGTACCTATCTATGCCAATGTACTTCCCTTATAGTGGGCACGGAATGGTACCAAGGGGGCATGCTCAATATTTTGCATTGGGAGTGTGCATTGCCCGTGCCCCTCTGGTACCTATCCGTGCCAATGTACTTCCTTTATAGGGGGCATGAAATGGTACCAAGGGGACACGTTCAATACTTTGCATTGTGGTTGTGCATTGCTCGTGCCCCTCTGGTACCTATCCGTGCCAATGTACTTCCCTTATAGGGGGCACCAAATGGGACCATAGGGGCACGGTCAATACTTTGCACGGTGTTACATAGAAATGCATTGCACGTGCCCCTCTGGTACCTATCTTCTTCAATGTACTTCCCTTATAGGGAGCACGGAATGGTTCCAAGGGGGCACGCTCAATACTTTACATTAGGGTACATGGACATGCATTTCCCGTGCCCCTCTGGTAGGTACCAGAGGGGCACGTGCCAATGTACTTCCCTTATAGGGGGCACCAAATGGGACCATAGGGGCACGGTCAACTCTTGGCATTGGGTTACATATAAATACGTTGTCCGTGCCCCTCTGGTACCTATCCGTGCCAATGTACTTCCCTTACAGGGGGCACGGAATGGTACCAAGGGGGCACGCTCAATACTTTGCATTGGGAGTGTGCATTACTCGTGCCTCTCTGGTACCTATCCGTGCCAATGTACTTCCCTTATAGGGGGCACCAAATGGGACCATAGGGGCACGGTCAACACTTTACACGGTGTTACATAGAAATGCATTGCACGTGTCCCTCTGGTACCTATCCGTGCCAATGTACTTCCCTTATGGGGGCATGGAATGGTACCAAGGGGGCACACTCAATACTTTGCATTTGGGATGTGAATTGCCCGTGCCCCTCTGGTACCTATCCGTGCCTATGTACTTCCCTTATAGGGGGCACGGAATGGTACCAAGGAGGCACCTTCAATACTTTGCATTAGGGATGTGCATTGCACGTGCCCCTCTGGTACATATCCGTGCCAATGTACTTCCCTTATAGGGGGCACGGAATGGTACCAAGGGGGCACGTTCAATACTTTGCATTGGGGGTGTACATTGCACGTGCCCCTCTGGTACCTGTCCGTGCCAATGTACTTCCCTTATAGGAAGCACGGAATGGTACCAAGGCGGCACGTTCAATACTTTGCATTGGGGATGTGCATTGCTCGTGCCCCTCTGGTACCTATCCGTGCCAATGTACTTCCCTTATAGGGGCACAAAATGGTACCAAGGGGGCATGCTCCATACTTTGCATTAGGGGTGGGTATGCATTGCCCTTGCCCCTCTGGTACCTATCCGTGCCAATGTACTTCCCTTATAGGGGGCACCAAATGGGACCAGAGGGACACGGTCAACACTTTCCATGGTGTTACATAGAAATGCATGGTCCGTGTCCCTCTGGTACCGGTCTGTGCCTTTTTGCTTCCATCTGGCCTGAGGGATGTCTTGAGACCGTTCGAACCCCCAGACACCTAGAGACCCCAAATTTGGGTGATACGGTCACCACAATAAGGCAAACAAGTGAGTACAATTTCGTGTGGATCAAAGAGGTCAAAACATTTCACATCGACCAAGACCTTTGAGCTTGACATATGTCGTCTGCGGGATTGCCCCGAGCGCAATGATACCTCCATTGCGTCCATACGACCTTCCTACGCGAAATGGCGGCAAAGGTCATGGCAAAGGCCACGAGGGGGTCTCTGTGCCCGTTTGGCGCCCTTTTGACCTAGAGATCCCAAATTTGGGTAGATGGTCACCGCACAGAGCCGAACCAGTGTGTAAAATTCGGTGAGGATCGGAGAGGTCAAAAAATTTCCCATCGACCTAGACATTTGAGCTTGAGGTATGTCGTCCGAGGGGTCGCCCGGAGCGCAACGATACTTTGCCTGGACCCGTGCGACCTTCCTCTGGGGATATATTGGCCGTGCCCTCCTGGTGCCGGTCCGTGCCCCCCTGGTACCGGTCCGTGCCCCCCTGGTGCCGGTCCGTGCTCGTGGGCGGGACTACAGACGTCAAAGGGCGAAAGGGGAGTGGTCCCTGAAAATCCCCATAGGGATGTATTGGCCGTGCCCCACTGGTGTCGGTCCGTGCTCGTGGGCGGGCCTACAGGGTCAAATGGTGAAAGGGCAGGGTTCCCTGAAAATCCCCATAGGGATGTATTGGCTGTGCCCCCCTGGTGTCGGTCCGTGCTCGTGGGCGGGCCTACAGGGTCAAAGGGTGAAAGGGCAGGGTTCCCTGAAAATCCTCATAGGGATGTATTGGCCGTGCCCCCCCGCTGTCGGTCCGTGTCCGTGGGCGGGCCTACAGGGTCAAAGGGTGAAAGGGTAGGGTTCCCTGAAAATCACCATAGGGATGTATTGGCTGTGCCCCCCCGTTGCCGGTCCGTGCCACGACTCCCCATAGGGGTGCATTGGCCGTGCCCCCTGGTGTCGGTCCGTGCCCCTCCGAGATGCGCCACTTGGTAGCCGTTTTTATATTGCGGGCGCGTTTTAGGGATGGGGCAGATCCGATCCAGTATCGGTATCGGTATCCGATACCAGCATAATTTAAGTATCGGATATCGGATCCAACCTGCCGATATTTCCGATCCAGCTTCAAAGAGCACTTGTGTTCCATCATATTCTGTGACTGCCGTCTTAACATTATGTGAGTTAAAACCAATGAAGACACTCACAACAGGAAACTCACAAACTTTAACAGTATAGTCTTTATAGTATAGAAAACATTCCAAAATACACATAACTTTATAGTCTCAGTACAAATATTTCATTATACAGATTCACATACCTGAACAGTATCGGATCGGAAAAGTATCGGTATCGGTCGATACCCAGTTCTTAAGTATCGGTATCGGATCGGAAGTGAGAAATATGGATCGGTGCATCCCTAGCGCGTTTACCCAATTTCTGTGCGGGAGCGGAGCGGGACCCGACCCGGATTGTAGAGGGGACCGAGACGGACTCGTGGACGCGTCAACGGCATTTCTATGCCGCACGGTCTCTGCGCTAGGACTATTTTGCACGGCCATGACACCTCTATGGACAACCCGGTGTCATGGCTGCGCCCCTCCATCCCTTTCACTCGAGCCGCAGGTCAAATGGTCCTGAGGGGAGTGGAGCAAAAAGTGTGTGTGCGCTAGGTGAGTGGGGTCTTTCATGATGCAGGTGGCTCTCTTCCTGCATCTGGAGGTGTAGATGTCTGTGATGGTGGGGAGACTGACTCTAACAGACTTCTGTGCAGCCTTCACCACTCTCTGTAAAGCTTTTCTTTCTGCAACTGTGCAGCCTCCATGCCACACGTTGATGCTGGAGCACAGGATGCTCTCCACTGCACACCTGTAGAAGGAGGTGAGGACTGAGCTTCTCAGACCAGCTCGTCTCAGCCGTCTGAGGAAGTAGAGTCTCTGATGACCTTTCTTGATCAGGCTGGTGGTGTTGTTGCTCCAGCTGAGGTTATCATTCATGTGTACACCCAAGTACTTGTAGCTGGAGACCACTTCCACTGCAGATCCTCTTATGTTCAGTGGGGTGTGGGTGTGTTTGTTCCTTCTGAAGTCCACAATCATCTCCTTTGTCTTCTTCACATTCATGTGAAGATTATTCTCTTTGCACCAGCTCTCCAGGTGTTCCACCTCTTGCCTGTAGCTGGACTCATCATTGTTTGTGATGCATCCCACCACAGCTGTATCATCTGCAAACTTTATAATATGACAGCCTGGATGGGTGGCAGGCTGGGTAGGCTATGGTAAGCCGATTGTGTCATTAATAGCCACTTTCTCCTATTACATGACACAACGGCATGCCATAATACTCTAGTGCCATATAGCGGCTGAAAATGGTCCTTGTTTCTTTGAACTGAGAAAGCTCCTTGGATAAGAAGCGAAACGTCTTCAGTTACAAATAAAGTCCAGTGGTTTTGTTTTTGACCTTTTATAATCTACTATGACCTGGATGACATAGAATCTTCATCAGCGTGCTGAAAATGGTAGTTTTCAATATTTTCAATGTTAGAATGAATGAAAACGGTCATATCTCAGCCAAAAATTGGTTTATAANATAAGTCGCTTCGGTGTATAAGTTGAAGGGCATGTAGATTATGCAAAAAGTTGTGACTTATAGGCCAAAAGACATGGTACCTTTAAATGTACGTACTAGGAAGTACAATAGACAGTCTGAAGGCAACCTATGGGGATGACAACCTATAACGACCATCTAATGGTCTGATAACATTCAAAGCCACTGAAAATAATGTCAATGAGTTTGTTGGCAGCAACACGTTACAACAAAGTTATGACAGATCCATGTTTCCACTGTGACACATCCCCTCTGCTTTTAACAACAACGAGGCACCGAGGAGAGAGGTTTCTGGAGGTTTTAGAGGGAATGTTGTCCCACTCCTGTCCGATGTAGGATTCTAGCTCTTCAACAACCGTCACTCTTCTTGCCTGATTTTTTTTTTTGTTTCATGAGGCACCAGTGTTTTCAGCTGGTCTGAGATCTGGACTGCAGTCAGGTCAGTTCAGCACCTGCACTTTTGGAAACAAAGTATTTGTGTTAATGTCCGGCTGCACAATGATTCCTGCATGGTGGCGCAACTGGTAGAGCTGCTGCCTCTCAGCGAGAAGGTCCAAGGTTCACATCCCGGCCGGTCCAGGGGCCTTTCTGGGTGGAGTTTGCATGTTCTCCCCGTGCATGCGTGGGTTTCCTCCGGGTGCTCCGGTTTCTTCCCACAGTCCAAAAACATGCATGTTAGGTTGATTGGTAACTCTAAATTGACCCTAGGTGTGAGTGAGACAGGTTCCTCTTGTAAATGAGACCCTGTGGCTCAACGAGGATAGCCTGTATAAATAAAGGTTGAATGAATGAATGAATGAATGAATGAATGAAACATTTAAGGCCTTCCTTGAAAAAATGTCATCTGGATGGGAGTACATGTTCTAAAACTTCTACTTACTTGTCTGCATTGAAAGTGCTTTTCCAGATGTGTAAGCTGTCAGAGGCACCAATGCACCCTATGAGCGAGGCAGGATGTTTGAACTGTGTACTGATAGCATGCTGGATGGTTTCTCTCCCCTGAGAGTAATGTGGCATCCATGGATTAAAAAAATAACAATTTCAAATGTAGATTTTTCTGAGCCCAGAACAGTTTTCCCACTTTGCCTCAGAACATTAAATGAGCTCTGCTCCAGAGAAAACTGTTTGTTTCTGACTGACGGCTTCTTCTTTGCATAATAAAGTTTTAACCTGTATTTGTAGATGGCATGGCAAACTTCATTTACACACACAAGCCTTGTTGACACGACACCGTTTTTGAGTGAAATTATAACATTTCTGACACATTTAACTCTGAAAACAAACTTTTTGAATCCAGGTCTCAGAGTACTGTAGATGTGTTCAGAACCCTTGCCTCAGTGTGAAATTGTGTTTGTGCACATATAGCTACAGTCAACTGTATTATATGAATGAAAGTAACAATGGCAGATAGCAGTTTGCTGTTTGTGCTACTTAGGAGCAGTGTTGGGGTAGTTACCCAAAATAAGTAATTAGTTACACATTACTAGTTACTTTTTAAAAAAGTAACATATTACACTACTTAGTTACTCAGTTCTGAAAGTAACTTAGTTACATTACTTTCGGATTACTCTAATACCTGAGATTTAAAGCTGCAGTATGTAGCTTTTTTTATGAACATATTTCTTCACTCTGTCACTACCTCCTGACAGACTGATGTTAGCCAGGTAATCTCTGAAAAAAAATTAAAAAAAATATTGTCCCCTTGCTTCTCCAGGTGGTAAATAAGCATTTCTAAAAAGAAAAGGTGACCCGCCATTTTCCAGCCAATAAAAACAGAGTTTGTAACCAGCCAATAAAAACAGAGCTTGAATTTGAATCAGCCAATAAAAACAGAGCTTGAATTTGAAATTCAACAGACCACAAGGGGGCAGAGCCACATATGGCTCTGAGGGGGAGGGATCAGAATGCTTTGCCTGTTGAAAATATTTCTAACTGCTGCAGTTCTACAGAAACTGCATACTGAACCTTTAACCTGTATTAATTTTTATCTTTCAATAATGATATTAGAGATCTTTTTGACACTCATTTTTGATGAAAAAGTAAAACAGCAGTGCTACATAACAAGCACAATGCATATGTAAACGTGCCATTCAAAAGGTATGACAATATCAAAATGTAAAACTTCTGTTTAAAAAATAAAACAAAATAAAACATCTGAAATGTTTGTTTACAAGTTTGTTTACCTCAGCCTTTGTAGTGGTTGCCTGGCGGTGAAATTCAAGCCGAGCCTGCTTAAACGGTGGCGGCATCAAACTTGCACCATCCCTCTGCGGCTCTTTAGCAACTAGCTTAGCATTAGCGTGTTGTCTTTGTAAATGCTTGTAAAGATTTGACGTCGAGTTCGCAGCAGTAGACAGTGTCTTGTTGTGGCCCAGACATAGCTTGCACACTACTGTAATGTTCTTGTCCTTTCTCGTGACAAAAGAAAAATAATATGAATACTTCCATCCATAAAATGACATCGCCGTATGTCTATGTACCTTTATATGTCTATGTACGTTGACGTATGACGTTCCGACGTCATCGCGTACGTCTTTGTTTTCCCCACGTGACAGTCTGCTCCATAGATATCTATATATAATGTCTATGGTCTGCTCCGTCGTCCTCGTCCCACAACTCTTCTCCGAAAGGTAAAATAAAATAAATAAATAAAACTATTCTCCGAAAGGTCCTGATTGTAACGCAAGTAACGAATGTAAGGTTTTGTTAGTAACTGTAATATATTACAGGCATTTTCAAAGTAGTACGTTACACTACTACGTTACTGAAAAATGTAATGTCATTACTGTACCCAACACTGCTTAGGAGCAACAAAACCTCGGTCCAAACGAACGATCATGTATTCACCATTTGGGATGTAACTGTTTTCTTGCTCGAGACTGAAGTATTTGCCCGCGAGCGTATGCCGAAACTCTACAATCAAATTGTCAGCTAGTGACCTATGGAAACTACAGAGGGTTAACAAGCACAGCATTACTCAAGTAAACAAGTGTCTCTGATCAACATCTGAAAAACATTAAGGTTTCCAGAGATTGTTCACGTGTAAACAAGTCTGTAGATTGGTCAAAGTGTTCCTGAGCCCATGAAGTGATGCTAATAACAAAGTCTGAGCTGCTTTCATTGCAGAGCATCCATTATGGACTTCCAGCTTCGTCCCTGGAGCTCAGAGATGTCTCCAGATTCTTATCTGATCGTATAATTTTCTATTGAACATTACTCTTAAATTGTTCCTCTATTTTGAGACAGTTTTTCACAGAATGGTGAACCTCTGCCCATCTTTACTTCTGGGTGATTAATCCTCTCTTTCTGACCTGTTACCAATTAACCTAATTAGAAGCAAAATGCTCCTCCGGCTGTTTTTTTGGGTACAAATGTAAGCCTTTTGTTGTCCCCTTTTCCAATCTTTGTGAAATGTGTTGCTGCCCAAAAAAACAAACAAAAAAACTTTGTTTTACTGTAATATGTTCAGTTCGCATTTGATAAGTTAAATGTGGGTTTATGAGATTCGCAAATCTCTGCAGTCTATTTAAGATCCCATCTTGTATGTGTACATGGTTGTTGACATCAGTGAAATGTTGCCACAGTTAACTCTGGAGTGATTGTAAAACCATGTCTTTTGAGGACACCTTGACTTTTGACCATACAATTTTACGCTCGGGTCCAACTAAGTTTGTGCCAAAATCAAAGAAATCCCCTCCTGGCGCTTCAGAGACACAGAGTTTCGAAGATGGAGAGGAAATGAAAAATACACCAAAATCCAGGAATCACAGCTGACTTCTTGAACGCAGACTTTGTTTGGAGCGCTGAATTTTAATGAAAAGTGATGTGCACACACATTCAGTGTTCAGGGTGCACAAAAGTCAAAACCAAGATCCATCTGTACACGTTCTTCTGTCTCCTTAACCAGAAACTACATTTATACACAAACAAATTTGAGACTTTGGTTAACCGTCCAGATACATTATCGTTTGAAAGAGGGGAAACGTTCTGATACAAAAAGTTTTAAGGCCTCTTTAGCTGAGGTTAGACAGTTGATGGTTTACATGTGCTCCGTACAGATTTTACCAACAAAGAGTGCCGTTGTTTTGCTACATAAACACTTTCTGCATAAGAATGTAAATGGTGGGTGCATCTAACTGAAGACAGGAAGAGAAAAAGCTCCTGCGTCTGCTGCTTCAGGAAAGACAACAGCAGGATTTATATTTAAATGGCATATTACGGTACTTCCGCCAAATAAATGTGAGGATATTGGCAAATTTAAGGCTCTTCTCTTCAAACCAGGTTATGATTATTGAACTGGAGTTAACATTAATAGAAACATTAATTTGTTTTTTAACTACCATAATTTCCACCATACACGTCGTTCCGCCCAATAAGTCGCATCAGTCCAAATATGTAAAAAAAAAGTGGAAAAATCCATAAATATGTTGCTTCGCCGTATACGTCACATCTATTATGTGTCACCGCTGACAACCCGGAAATGTGGGCTGGTGTTTTGCCAGAAATTGATGGGCTGTCAAATGGGGGCCGTGGGAGCGTGCATGGGAGGACTTTAACAAGAATTTAACAAGATTAACACGTTTGTTTTCCTCGTAATTATAGTAAAGGTGTGTCTGTCTGACTTTTCCTTAATAAATGCACTTTGGTGGTCAAATCAGCTGCATTTCAAAACCCGATTTGCGGAAGTGGCGGTCATGCATAGAAGGACGAGCCTCAGCATTTGTTCAAAATTTAACAAGATAAACACCTAAAAACAATTATTTTCTCAAACTTATTGTAAAGGTGTGTCTCAGTCTAACGTTTGCTTAATAAAAGGACTTTAACGGTCAAATCAGCTGCATTTCAAAAGTATTCATTGCCTCGGTGCTCCTGGAGCATGCAGACAAAAAGGAAAAAAAGAAGGAGGAACGCAGCTCATTTCTTCGAAATTTAACAAGAAAAGCATTTAAAACAATTGTTTGCTCATATTATAGCAAAGGTGTGTCTCAGTTGAACTTTTACTTGATAAATGCACTTTAATTATCAAATTAGCTGCATTTGCCAGGGTGGTGCAATAAAATGAAGCTGAGCTCCAAGCAGCGAGCAGAACAACGGTGGGCATATGGCAAGCTGATTGTTTCATTATTAGCTGGTGAAGATTCTCAGTCATCCAGGACATGGTAAGTTCAAAAATGTTCAGGACAAAAATAATGAAGTATAAAGTAAAGTACTGTATAATTAATAAAGTCCAGTTTTTTTTGTCTTGAACTTTTTTGAATTTGTCATTTTAAGCATGTTTACCTATTACATGATATAACGGCATGCCATACACCTACTACTACTGTAGTAGTAGACACCCAAGTGTCCTGAAAGGTGCTTTTAAATAAAATTATTTATATTACTACTACTACTACTACTACTACTACTACTACTACTACTACTACTACTACTACTACTACTCTGCTGCCATCAAGTGGCTGAAAGTGGTACTGCTCTTTTTTCCAGTCAGAATGAATGAAAACAGTCATATCTCGGCCAAAATTTGGTTTATAAATATGGGAAAATAATCTATAAATATGTCGCTTCGGCCTATAAGTCACAGGGCATGTAAATTATGCAGACAACCCCCCCCCCCAACTTATACACCAGAAAATACGGTAATATCTGTGAGGGTCACAATCAAAGTTCTGTTTGAAGACTACAGAAAATGATCATTAGTTTCAGCTTTGTAGAGAAGTTTATTGTTCCATTTACAAACACCAAGGTTCCTGAACTAATCCATTAATGCTAAAGAAATGTGCCTCTGATATGTGCTGCATGCTGGACACAAAGCTGAACACGCCTCTCTGCCGGATGGGGAGAGAGCTCTGACTTAATGCTGTGAAATTTGGCAACGCTCACTGGGGGAGCTCTTAAAGTCTCTGCAGTAAGAACCACTTAAACTGATCCAGCCACTGTAACTTCAGAAGAGCAAAGTGGGGCTGTGGATGTGCTTGTTAAAGGAAAATGCAACTGAAGAAACATAGATGTGCCCTCGTCTTTGAGCTCAACAGCAAACCTTGATTTTTGGTAACATAAGCGTGTGATCCTATAGCACAAGAGGTGAAACCAGGTAAAGAGACAACGTAGGCAGCTCTAAAATGTGCCAATGAGTTCATCATTCTACGAGTACCCCCACTGAAGTCATCTCATAAAGAATTAAAAATAAATCTGATGACAAACTTTAAAAAGGTATTGCAGTGAAAGCGACAGCGAGTGCCTTTTTTGTCCCCTTTTTTGTCATCTATAATAAAATGTCATGATTTACTGCTTCCCCTGACAGCTTGTCAGTTTTCCTGCCTTTGGTTAAAACAATCAGGAACAGCAGTGTTTTATGTGCTGCTGACTGTCAGGAGAGAGCTCTCGTCTTGCCAAGTCTTG
>JBBPBX010055097.1:0-18457 GCA_038048925.1 Garcialebias charrua | reverse complement strand
AAATAAATAAATAAAAACCATAAAATAAATACAGTATCTGTTTCTGTCATCATTTTAAACTGAGACACGTTTTTTACTGTAATGTCAGCTAATAAAAATATATTTTTATGTGTTTATCTTTAAAGATAAATGATGAAAGACACAAAATATACAAAAATTATGTTCATTTATTAATGAAAAGTTCAACTAAGACACATCAAACAAAATACTGTAGTTTTTATGTGATAATCTTGTCAAAAGTCCTTCCAAACAATTTGGCAGCCAGTCCAAAATAATGTTAATTTATTAATGAAAAGTTCAACTAAGACACATCAAACAAAATACTGTAGTTTTTATGTGATAATCTTGTCAAAAGTCCTTCCAAACAATTTGGCAGCCAGTCCAAAATAATGTTAATTTATTAATGAAAAGTTCAACTAAGACACATCAAACAAAATACTGTAGTTTTTATGTGATAATCTTGTCAAAAGTCCTTCCAAACAATTTGGCAGCCAGTCCATTTTGGGCAAAACACCAGTTCACGTGAGGTGCGACCTATAGGCCGGTGCGACTTATAGGCCGGTGCGACTTATACGTTGATTTTTCCATTTGATTGGGCATAATTAGGTTGGTGCGATTTATACTCCGGTGCGACTTATACGCCGACGAATACGGTAGTTGCGCTCCTGCCCGTACCCATCTCAGTCTGTCATATCCTTATCACTGTTGGGTTTTAAATGTAGAAAAAAAATGTTTACAAGCTCAATCATTCAGGTATATAAATCACAAAAAATAAAATCATGTCATGACTTCATCAGTTACAAAGGAGCTTTAGGGCCATGCAAAAAAAAATAAAAAATACATTGCCACACTAAGAAAAAAATAATTAAAGCCATAATATTACAAGAATAAAGTCGTACGAGACTTTTTTTTTTACAGCTGTTGTTAATTTTTTTCCACGAGTCAACTCTACAACGCGACAGTCAATCCAATAGGCGTGTCAGCAAATGGAGCTAATGAAGCTAACTGCAGAGAGCTAACTGCAGCTCATCAGAGCTACCACCATACTGTAAGCAGGTAAGCTGTGCATTGATAAGTTTTGTCCTTAAAGCTGCAGTCTGTAAGTTTTCTAAAAACATATTTTTAACATATTTCTTCACTCTGTCACTATCTCCTGACAGACTGATGTTAGACAACTAATTTCTGAAAAAAACTATAGTCCCCTTGCTTCTCTAAAAGCATTTCTAAAAACCCACAGTGACCCGCCGTTAACCAGCCAATAAAAACAGAGTTTTTAACCAGCCAATAAAAACACAGCTTCTCACTTCTCACGCTCCTAACCCACATCCCCGCCTGTCCCAGCCCCAGCGTCCGCGCACGTTCTCGTTCAAAGGATTGCAAAGCGATGCAGAACTGTGCAACATGGCGAGTTATAAATGATGTTCTAAAAAGTTATAAAGCAAAAATGAACATTGCAAAATATTTTGTGAAAGATGACAAAGAAATACATGATGAGAATAATATCATAAATTAATTTAATCAATATTTTGTAAATATTGGATCAAGCCTTGCAGCTAAAATACCAAAAGTAGATAATAATGTGTGTCATTCAATTAAAAGTTGCACCAACAGTATTTTTCTTAATGGAACTAACAAAGAGGAAATTATGAAAATGGTAAAAAATCTCTCAGACAAGAGATCAAAAGACTGGGTGGACATGGATATGATGTTCGTAAAAGAAATAATGAGTTATGTTATTGAACCGTTTACATATATATGCAATTTATCTTTTTCAACAGGAATATTTCCAGATAACATGAAAGTAGCAAAGGTAATTCCTCTTTTTAAAAATGGTGATAAATGTGTATTCAATAATTATAGGCCAATATCCTTGTTACCACAGTTCTCAAAAATTCTAGAAAAACTATTTGTGACCAGATTGGATCAATTTATTGATAAACAAAATATTTTAAGTAGCAGTCAGTATGGGTTTAGAGGAAAAAACTCTACATCAATGGCTCTCATGGATTTAATGGAACAAATAACTAATGCTGTCGATCATAAACAGTACAGGTAACCCCCGACCTACGACCCCATCGACCTGCGAACCACGGGACTTACGAACATATCATATTTAATAAAAATATGAATTAAAAAAAAAAAAAAAAAAATATTTTTTTTTTTTTTTTTTGTGTTTAAATGTTCTTAATTTCATGTGTACATCACTTTGTTGCAGCTCTGGTTGTTTTAAAGGCTTTATAAATAATAATTATGATAAAAAAGATCATTTCTGATCATTTTTGAGCAATTTTTGAGCAATTTTGGGAAACAGGAAGTAGGTCTTCAGTTTACACGGTCACAAATTAATGTAGAACACCGGACGCTATTTAAGGTTCAGTCACTGGGGTCTCCGGTCACAAATTAATGTAGAACACCGGCGGACGCCATCTTAGGTTAGCTGCCGAGAGCTGGACGAAGACTGGTGACCAGGATGGCTTCATATGGATTAATTACTAGCTGGAAACGTCTCTGTGAACTTTGTGGATGTCTCAAGTAGCAGCGGATTTATCGCCGATCGTGCCAGGCCGCCGTGCGAACACCTCCGGCCGGCCTGGCTACACCTCCGGCCTGGCTAGCTCCAGAGCTAACACTGGAGCTAACACGGGAGCCGGCCTTTTGAACACTGGTGACCAGGATCGCATCATGTGGATTAATTACTAGCTGGAATAGCTCTGTGGACGTCTCAGGCTGGAGCAGCGGCTGGAGCAGCAGAAGCTGCAGATTGATCGCGCCGCCGCTCCAACACTAGCTCATGGCTTGGCTAGCAGAAGCTAGCCAGCTAGCTAACACAGGCCTGGAGCAGCTGCGGTGGCGCGCTGCTCGGCCCGACAACAATCAACGCATGGCAACCTAAGATGTCGGCTTTGACCATCTCAAAGTAAGAAAATATATTTTTATTTATTCTGTAAATGTGAATAGCAATGTTTAACATTACAGTACACTACTTTACATGCTTAAATGTGTGCGCGCGCTCCGTTAGCATGATAAATAAAGGTTGAATGAATGAATGAATGAATAATTTTTTTTTTTTAATATAATTTTCACCCCCTACCTACGAACGGATCGAGCTGCGAACGGTTCTTAGGTCCCTAAATCGTTCGTACCTCGGGGGTTCCCTGTACTGTGTTAGTGTTTTTGTTTATCTAAAAAAAGCATTTGATACCATTGACCACACCATTCTCCTTGAAAAACTAAATAAATATGGTATTAGAGGACCAGCATTACAGTGGGTATCTAGCTATTTGAAAGATAGGAAACAGTTTGTGCAAATAAATGATGTTAGATCTGACCTCCGTGATATCACTTGTGGAGTTCCTCAGGGCTCTGTGCTTGGACCAAAGTTATTTATTTTATATGTGAATGACTTGGTAAATGTGTCAGGACTTCTTAAATGTGTTCTTTTTGCCGATGACACCACATTTTTCTGTTCGGGTAAAGACATAAAACAGATTTTGGATATGATGAAAACAGAATTTATAAAAATACAAACTTGGTTTAAATTAAACAAATTATCTTTGAATTTAGATAAAACTAATTACATGATATTCAGTAACAAAAAGAGAATTGTTGATGACGATCCATTTGAAATTGAAGATGTTGTGATCTGTAAAGTGAGTGAAGTGAAGTTTCTGGGTGTTATCATTGATGACAAACTGACATGGAAACATCATGTAAATTCCATTAAAACAAAAATAGCTAGATCAATTGCAGTACTTGTTACAGCAATTTATCATTTTCAACAGGAATATTTCCAGATAACATGAAAGTAGCAAAGGTAATTCCTCTTTTTAAAAATGGTGATAAATGTGTATTCAATAATTATAGACCAATATCCTTGTTACCACAGTTCTCAAAAATTCTAGAAAAACTATTTGTGACCAGATTGGATCAATTTATTGATAAACAAAATGTTTTTTAATTGATAAAGCTCTGTATATGTCAATCATTGTTCCACATTTAATCTATTGTATTGAGGTTTGGGGAAAAGCGTGCAAAACAATTACAAAGCCTGTTTTTATTTTACAAAAGAGAGCTGTAAGAGTAATCACCAGAAAACATTTCAGTCACCCATCAAACACCTTGTTTCTTCAGCTAAATTTATTGAAATTCCAGGAATTGGTAGAATATAGTATTTTATCAGTTATGTATAGGGCTCATAATAACACATTACCTTTAAATATCCAAAGACATTTTATAAAAAGACAAAGTTATTACAATCTCAAAGGGACAGAGATATTCATCAAACCACAATTCAGAACCAGCTTAAAGGGACGGTCTACCTCAATTCAGGGAGTTCGATTGTGGAATGTTCTGGAGAGTGATGTTAAAAATGCAAAATCAATGTATACATTTAAGAAAAAGGTCAAAAAGGACTTGCTCAAAAACTATATATGATGTAACTTAGTGTGTTTGTGTAAATAGAATTATTCATTTTGTGATGTAGTTTGTGTATTACAGTTAGAAAAATTAAGTAGAATTATTCATTTTGTGATGTAGTTTGTGTATTACAGTTAGAAAAATTAAGTAGAATTATTCATTTTGTGATGTAGTTTGTGTATTACAGTTAGATAAATTAAGTAGAATTATTCATTTTGTGATGTAGTTTGTGTATTACAGTTAGTAAAATTAAGTAGAACTATTCATTTTGTGATGTAGTTTGTATATTACAGTTAGAAAAATTAAGTAGAATTATTCATTTTGTGATGTAGTTTGAAGGTTATCATTGGTTGAACAAACTGTGAAATAAGGGGCAGATATAATAAGATTTCATCTTCTTTCTGCTCCCTTCATTTTATCCTACTTGTATTCTTGTATCTGATGAAACTGTCTTGTATTGTTCTTTTAAAATGAATGAATAAACATCAAATCAAATCAACTGTTTTGAATGTGACACAAATGTATTAAATTCCCCTTCTTCATCCCTGATCTGGACTTTTCTTTTGTTTTTTTGCCAAAAGTCAAGTGATCGCTTCCTCCTC
Organism: Garcialebias charrua; assembly: GCA_038048925.1. Taxonomy (NCBI): domain Eukaryota; kingdom Metazoa; phylum Chordata; class Actinopteri; order Cyprinodontiformes; family Rivulidae; genus Garcialebias; species Garcialebias charrua. Next base: position 13,439 of record JBBPBX010055097.1, on the reverse strand, counting down.
CGCTGACTCCATGACTGAAACAATGAGGAAATGAATGAATTTGTCACGAGCAAATTAAACTCGGGTTCAACGTGGCTGCGCGAGGCTCTGCAGATTTCATGGTGTTCTGGTGTGCTGGACCAGTGCTCCATGTTTTTATTTTATTTTTTAGAACGTTTTATTAACATATAAACACAGAATATCGCAGCGGCTGCGACAGGACATGCAGTGGAGGCGGAGCTAAGGAGGCTGAGCTGAATTTCAGCGAGAGCAAGGGGGAGGGACCAGAATTCTTTCCCTGTTGAAAAAGTTTCTAAGTCCTGCGTTCTACAGAAACTTACAGACTGCAGCTTTAAACTGTAGAACAGCAAAGTTACATTCTGTCATTACGATGCACAGTAAGCTGTTAGGTTATAGTTGTCTTTATTGCTTGTTCAAATGATCTATGACCGACAGCCTATGAATGTTGCATTTACATTGCAGTAACGTTAAAGGGATTATGACATGATGTTGGAAATTTGCATATTTTTCATAACATATATATCTTATATCATTCAGCTCTGTTCGTTTTTGCAAAATAAATTATAAATATATTAAAATTTCATTCCAAGTTATGGTAGTTTTTTCTCTGGGACACGCCCCTAAAAATCTGCGCACTTCCGCAAAACATCATTGTGACGTACCCGTGAGTAGCCGCTGCTCAACGCGCATGTAAATTATAATGGCGGAGCATGTCGAACAAACACAACCTACTGTTAGTACATGAATGTATTAAAGCAATTGAAGGGTTATTATTCATCAAATACAGTTATTGGACACTCGATCAATTGAAAAGTGATTTAGACACGGTTTATTTTTTACACAGTAGCTACGTAGGGTTAGCTTCGTGATGTGGCTTCTTTGTTCTTGGGCTAAGCTAACAAAGTCCCGGTCGCGTCTGAGATCTATCATTTTAAGACAGTAAATCATCCAAAACTATCATTAATAAACCCTCCCTGAATAAAAAAACTTACTGATGTTACTTGTTTGCGCAGACATAATTTAAAAATACATAAATAGCAACGTGGCCTGTATCTCAGCTAGTGTGTTAGCAGCTATCTCGGCTAGTGTGTTAGCAGCGAACAAACACAACCTACTGTTAGTACATGAATGTATTAAAGCGATTGAAGGGTTATTATTCATCAAATACAGTTATTGGACACTCGATCAATTGAAAAGTGATTTTTTCCCCCCAAGTTTATTTTAGATTTTGTGTAATGGACCTACCCAGGGTCAAATTAAGGTTTTTGAACTGTCCAGTGATGACCTTTACTGACCACTCAGTAAAGCAAGACATTTACTACAAAATCATTCATTTAGCTATAATCTGATAAATATAGTCACCAAAAGAGACTATTTCTATCTTTGATTTTATTCTAATGTGATCAAAAGAATAACTTTTGTCATTTTCATGATGTGTGCTTTTAAGCTGTGTCATTCTGTAAGAGTTAAACTGTGTTCACTGCTGTGTTTAAAGGTGAAGCCTTCGGGTCACAGAGACCGGACGGTTTTGTTTAGAAACTCAGAGACAGTCTCATGAGCAGGGCTCCAGCGTTATCTGTCTTTTTTCCTAAACATTTCTCTCTGCTGCTGGCTTTAAAGTTGCAGTATGTAGCTTTTTTTATAAACATATTTCTTCTCTCAGTCACTATTTTTTGTCAGAGTGATGTTAAACAGGTAATCTTTGAGAAATACTATATTCCTCTGGCGTCTCCCGGTGGTTAAAATAGCATTTATAAAAACCAGAGCGGGCCGTTTTTGACCAGCCAATAAAAACAGAGTTATTTTCATGAACGAGCTTCCCCCGCCCTCCCCCCGCCTCTCCCAGCGGCAGCGCGCAGCAGCCGGGCAGTGGGCACGCTCCCGTCTCAAACAGTAGCTGTTTCAAGATGGCGGAGGTGGCGAGAGCCTCGAGTGCTCAGAGGATTGCAAAGCGATGCAGAGTTAGCAACTTTCCTGCTTGAAAAGTAAGTGTCTTTGCTTGACTCATGTGATAGCGCAAATGCCATGATATTATCTACAACAGGCTAAAACCGTTTTCCGGCCTACAGCTGACGTGATGCTAATGGCAGCAGCTAACTCATTCAACCTCAGTATTGTTTTGATACGTACATTTAGTTATCCTAACTTATTGTATTGTGGATCAGCATGCAGATATGTTGAAAGTACTGTAACTGCGCTGTCTGTGTAAGAGAGGCATGATCACAAGAACTAGCAATTAGCATATTGTCTGCAGATCATTTGGTGTTCATAATCTAAAAGTCTGTTAGTTGTACTACACAATATATGTTGTTGATGCATACATCTCAACCTCTTTGGACGTTTACCTGTATAAAGGGCCTCAAAAATTATTAAATTTTGGAATCAAATCTGTAAAACTTGCGGTGGGGTGGACGAGTTTGCTGCGGACATGAGCCTGCAGTGAAGCAGGATGAAAGGAGAGCATAAAAAGTTCAAATTTTACTTCTAGCAGCAGAACAGGATGGAAGATGGCTGTTTGATGCTATTTTTTAAATCATCCTACATGCTTTGATATGTTAGATAAATTTGTCATTGTGTGATAAATGTGTTGAAAAGAATATCTGATTATTGTTTGAACTACATTATATGTTTTTATGCAGAGATGATGACTTTGGGGAAGGTCTCAGAAGTGAATTTGGGGAGACTCCCATTCAGGTTTTGGAAACAAGGTAAGTAAGGGGAAACTGTATTTATGTCAAGATTATTTTATGGTTTGCACTGCAACTAATATAACTGTGATCATAATATTATTACACAATTTTAAAATGTAGATGGTAAGGTTGTATGTCTAATATTGTTTATGAAATGTATTTCCACCAGATATTACGGTAGGCAGAAACAAAAACCAAAGTTTAATAGTTGTTTTTATATAATCCATCCATCCATCCATCCATTTTCTTCCTCTTATCCGGGGTCGGGTCGCGGGGGTAGCAGCCTAAGTAGGGAGGCCCAGTCTTCCCTCTCCCCAGCCACTTGGAGCAGCTCCTCTGGGGGAATCCCAAGGCGTTCCCTGGCCAGCCGAGAAACATAGTCCCTCCAGCGCGTCCTGGGTCTTCCTCTGGGTCTCCTCCCGGTGGGACATGCCCGGAACACCTCACCAGGGAGGCGTCCAGGAGGCATCCTAACCAGATGCCCGAGCCACCTCAACTGGCTCCTCTCGATGTGGAGAAGCAGCGGCTCTACTCCGAGTCCCTCCCGGATGACTGAGCTTCTCACCCTATCTCTAAGGGAGAGTCCAGACACCCTGCGGAGAAAACTCATTTCAGCCGCTTGTATCCGAGATCTTGTTCTTTCGGTCATAACCCAAAGCTCATGACCATAGATGAGGGTGGGAACGTAGATCGATCGGTAAATTGAGAGCTTTGCCTTTTGACTCAGCTCTCTCTTCACCACGACAGACCGGTACAGCGCCCGCTTCACTGCGGACGCTGCACCTATCCGCCTATCAATCTCACGCTCCAGTTTTTATATAATGTATTTCTTTATTGTTATGGCTTTTCTGTGCTGCAATTTTAGTGGACATAAAATTAGAATAATACAGATGCACAATATTGACAATAAATATCTTTGAAGCTTATTTTTTTTATTATTTTATTTTTCTAACCACGTCACAGAAAATGTACAACTTTATAAATTTAAGAATTTTTAAAAAGATGACTTAATTAAAATTCTGTGTTCATGTATAACATACACAGACCAAAAACATGCATGTTAGACTGATTGGTAACTCTAAATTGACCCTAGGTGTGAGTGAGACAGGTCTCTCTTGTAAATGAGTCCCCGTGGCTCAACGAGGCTAGCCTGTATAAATAAAGGTTGAATGAATGAATGTTCTTCTTCCTCAGGTTGTCAGCGCTGTCCTGTTGATGATGATGGTGGTGGTGGTCCCACAGACAGCAGCAAAGCCACACAGGAAGTCCTTTGAAGGATTAGCAGAAGAAACGGTCCCTCTGCGTTTGGACCCAAACAATTTAGTTCCCAGCCTAAAAGTCAGTTCTTTGGCCAGCGACTCCATCTCACCGTGGACCTACAAGTGAGGCTTCAGCTCCTCAGTGTGTTGTCCTTCATGAAGCTCAGAGTCCTGTTAACAGTTTTTTGTCTCCTCTCTGTCCTCAGCATCTCCAGGGATGACAACATGTACCCTCATGCGCTGTCGCAGGCTCACTGTTTGCTCAAAACCTGCCTGGACCACCAAGGACTGGAGGACGGGGGCCTGGAGTCCCGTCCCATTCTGCATCAGGTGCTGGTTCTGAGGCGAGTCAAGACGCCAGGGCCAGGCACAGCTACCACTACCGCCTGGAGTCCAAACTCATCTCAGTGGGTTGCACCTGCGTGAGACCGAAGGTGATCAACCAGCACTGAGGACTGACCCATGGAGACCAGATGAAGACCATCTCCACGTGGGGTGTCCTCCAAAGATCTGTGGCAGGGTGTGGCCTTGGGGCAATTTCAATCCCAAAAATCCTCAATTAAAAGAAAAGAACTTTTAAACGAGTTGATGAAGTTTATCAATGAACCTTAATTTTTTTATTTATATATACTGTATATATATATATATATATACAGTAGTCATTCATTCATTCAACCTTTATTTAGTCAGGTAAATCTCATTGAGCCTCGAGGGCTCATTTACAAAAGTGACCTGCTACTAACTAAAGAATGATGAACAGCAATGGTAGAATATGTTCATCATTCTACATTCATATATATATATATATATAGATATATATATAGATATATATATAGATATATATATAGATATATATATAGATATATATAGATATATATATATAGATATATATATATATAGATATATATATAGATATATATATATATATATAGATATATATACAAGCCCAAAACCAGAAAAGTTGGCACGTTGTGGAAATCGCAAATAAAAACAGAATACAATGACTTGCAAATCTTTTTCAACCTATATTCAATTGAACACACTGCAAAGACCACATACTTAACGTTCGAACTGGTAAACTTTGTTATTTTTTGCAATTATTAGCTCATTTGGAATTTGATGCCTGCAACATGTTTCAAAAAAGCTGGCACAAGTGACAAAGAAGACAGAGAAATTTGAGGAATGCTCATCAAACACTTATTTGGAATATCCCACAGGTGAACATGCAAATTGGGAACAGGTGGGTGCCATGATTGGGTATAAAAGCAGCTTCCTTGACATGCTCAGTCATCCACATAGAAGGATGGGGCGAGGGTCACCACTCTGTGAACAAATGCGTGGGCAAATTGTCGAACAGTTCAAGAACAACTTTTCTCAACGAGCTATTGCAAGGAATTTAGGAATTTCACCATCTACGGTCCGTAATATCATCAAAAGGTTCAGAGAATCTGGAGAAATCACTACACGTAAGGGGCAAGGCCGAAAACCAACATTGAATGCCCGTGACCTTCGATCCCTCAGGCGGTACTGCATCAAAAACCGACATCAGTGTGTAAAAGATATCACCACATGGGCTCAGGAATACTTCAGAAAACCACTGTCAGTAACTACAGTTCGTCGCTACATCTGTAAGTGCAAGTTAAAGCTCTACTATGCAAAGCAAAAGCCATTCATCAACAAGATCCAGAAACGCCGCCGGCTTTGCTGGGCCCGAGCTCATCTGAGATGGACTGATGCAAAGTGGAAAAGTGTTCTGTGGTCTGATGAGTCCACATTTCAAATTGTCTTTGGAAACTGTGGACGTCGTGTCTTACGGACCAAAGAGGAAAAGAACCATCAGGACTGTTATAGGCGCAAAGTTCAAAAGCCAGCATCTGTGATGGTATGGGGGTGCATTAGTGCCCAAGGCATGGGTAACTTACACATCTGTGAAGGCACCATTAATGCTGAAAGGTACATACAGGTTTTGGAGCAACATATGCTGCCATCCAAGCGACGTCTTTTTCATGGACGCCCCAGCTTATTTCAGCAAGACAATGCCAAGCCACATTCTGCACGTGTTACAACAGCGTGGCTTCGTAGCAAAAGAGTGCGGGTCCTCCCCTGGCCTGCCTGCAGTCCAGACCTGTCCCCCATTGAAAATGTGTGGCGCATTATGAAACGTAAAATACGACAACGGAGACCCCGGACTGTTGAACAACTTAAGCTGTACATCAAGCAAGAATGGGGAAGAATTCCACCTGAAAAGCTTCAAAAATTGGTCTCCTCAGTTCCCAAACGTTTACTGAGTGTTGTTAAAAGGAAAGGCGATGTAACACAGTGGTAAATATGTCCCTGTGCCAACTTTTTTGCAATGTGTTGCTGCCATTGAATTCTAAGTTAATGGTTATTTGCAAAACAAAATAAAGTTTCTCCGTTCGAACATTAAATATATTGTCTTTGCATTCTATTCAGTTGAATATGGGTTGAAAAAGATTTGCAAGTCATTGTATTCTGTTTTTATTTGCGATTTGCACAACGTGCCAACTTTTCTGGTTTTGGGCTTGTATATATATATATATATATATATATATATATACATATATAGATAGATATATATATACATATATAGATATACAGTATATATATAGTATATACTGTATACTGTAGTTATAAATATAGTTATTTTTTTATATAGATACCTATATTTATAACTATATATATATATATAGTATATATACATATAGATACCTATATTTATAACTATATATATATATATATATATTATATATATACACAAATGAAAGAGTGGAGATCAGGTGGTTCTCTATGGACTTTAGATGTTTGGACAAGCTGACAATCTGGAGAAGCTCCACATATTTATTGACCTGACCCACTTAAGTGAAGACCAGATCAGTCACCTGGGCCCTGCTTGCTGTTCTGTTGCCCTGAAGGCTGCAGGTTAGGAAGAATTTGGAGTTAATTAAGTTCTGTTTAATTTCTGTCCAGTTTTATTAAAAAGTTATTTAAATCAAACTAAGTACACAACAGAGTATTTAACATCAGGGTGGATGCTCAGTGCTTTATTTATGGTTATTTAAGTGCGTTATGTAACGGTTTGATGATCCTTGTCACATATTTATTTAGGTTTTTTGTGTATTTATTGTCTAAATAAATAAATAAAAAAGATTTTGTCGCTGTGTTCTTTCAAATAGAAAATTATTTCACTGCATGTTCATGAAGAATCATCAATTTAAATGTTTGCATGAAAACAGGGTGACTATGAGAACTGTTTGTTTTCATCAACTCCCCCTGTGAGCATCGAATCTCATTATGTAACAAAACCAGAATATGAACAAGTCCAGCAGTTTTCCTCTTCTTCGGACCGTAGGTCCCTCTGGGTGTAAATTCCTCGTCTGAAGACCATCGAGAATGTTTCAAAACGATGCGTAACACAGATAAAATGTCACACACTGCAGCAAAGTATTATAACATAACTTATTGAAAGGGTTATACATAATTTACGATACTTTATTACAAATACGCAAAGATTTGAGAAGGAAATAGTCGATCGGGTGACTGCGCCGACGCCATCTTAGAACTGTGTTTACAATGCATGCGCGTTCACGAGACAGGCCAAGCTGTGGAGGAGGAGCTAAGGAGGCGGAGTTGCAGGTCAGCCAGAGTGCAAGGGGGAGGAGGGAGAAGGGTTTCTGCTCGAAAATTTCCTAAGTTTCAGGGCTTTACAGAAACTGCAGACCGTGCCTTTAACCTTGGGTATGATAAGACAAATGAACTCCTCGACTGGTCCTTCCTTAAGTACTAGTGCTAAGCTTTTGCTGAGACTTCAGAGTCGGCAAGAGTCGGAGAGAGTTGCTGGGAACTTCAAGAGATGTGAACTTTCCCAAGAGCTGGACACGTGTGGTCAAGAGCTAACGACCGGCGTCTTCAGCTAAGGACTGATAACAGGCTGTTATGAGTCTACTTCGAACAAGCGTAAGATCAAGAACTTGTCTATTCCTTCCTGGAATAAGTTTATCTTGAAGTCAGAGGCCTGAAGCTGACATATTCTCTGATGACCAAGCAAAACCAGGAGACGTTGGAAAACGTAAACCAGAACCTTGCTTGAAGGTATCGTACTGGTTCCCACAAGAATCCGTGCATCTGAAAGGCTACAAGGTCGTCCCTCTTACCGGGCAGTCGTCAAAAGGTAAAGAGCTGTTTACAAAACGTACTTGGATTTTAGCAGAAGTCGGATGAGAAGTGTCACTCTGGTATCATGCTCAGGATAATTTCTTCTTAAATCTTTCCTCCTATCTCTTTTCCCTCTCAATCTAAGCTGGAAACTATATTTTTTAAGTTAAAGAGCCCACAGACTAAATATGCTTAACATCTAATATTTATGTCTGTTGTGTTAAATTTAAGTGTGCTGACGTATTTGAATTGAAAGAAAGTGAAATCATGTCAATCAAGTGTAATGGTGTTAATTTAGTTGATTTATTTTAAATAAATGGTAGTGTCGCCTGGCATACCAAACTAAGTTAATGTCCATTGTCACTTAATGGCTCTGTTTATTTATCCATCATAAAGACCACAGAAATATTGGGTAAACTGAAAAAGAACAGAATCCGTGAACATTTACTATTCAATCTGAATAAGTAAATTAATTAAGATAAAGAGGTCAGTATTAATATTGACCTCCTCATAATTCTTACATCTGGTGGCCTTCGTACGTGGTTCTGAAAGTTTATTGATTTCTGTGGTTTCTCATGAACTGTAACGTCATGTTTGCATAAGTGGATCCAAGTTTTAAACTCTGAGGATAATGATTTTGGCTGGAAGTGTTCAAAGCAGGCAGATTCTGCATGTTTTTATCATTTGAAGCTGTGAGATTATTATTGTTTCAACTCTGTTAGACGCTGTTGGAAGCATTCAGGTGAAGTTTTGTCAGCCGTGGTCTGTGGTGGTTCTGGTCCTGGTTCGGTCCAGTTCACGCAGACTCCTGTACAAAGCTTTGTTTGACCGCCGAGTCAAAAGCCTGAAAGCTAATTTAACATCTACAAGATTGCTGTTGTGGTATTTTACATTTTAGAGCAGGTCAGAGAAGCATATTACTGTAGAACGTAGTCGGATAGTGGTTCTGTTCAGACCCGAGTTTCTGATCCACGACGAAGTGGACCAGAACCGACGTTGACGCGCTCCGAGAGAGTCCGTGTTTGTTCAACAGCTGCAGTGCTGTGTTACTGAGCGTAACTAAGTTGGCCTGTCTAGGTGTGTTCGCCGCATGTTTCAGAATTTTGGAAAGTTAATTTGTAGCGTCTGAGTTGTTTTAAGAGTCTATAAAGTTGTGGTCTGTTGTGCGAGCTAACGTTAGAGCTACGTGTCCAAGTACACGTTTGTTTATGAGCTGTGATTGGATGAAACGAGAGCTGGGAGCTGTCAATCACTCGTAGCGAACGCTGATTCGCTGTAGTGGGAACGCACGCCGTTGCGACCAACCCACTTTGTCGTCATTTCCGGTACTTCATTGGTCGAAGGTTAGAAAACTACATTTACCATGGTTGCTTGGGAAAAGGACTACAAGCACTGTGATTGATTGGTTGACGTCACGTATCTGTGTAGCGAGCTCCGCCTCGCTCAGCACAGCAGAGCTGGTGACGCGCTGCGTCGACCCGCCTATTTGTGTCGTCATTTCCTGGTGCACTTTGAGTGACGAACAGTCACGTTCACAAAAAACATCATAAAAAGTCAGCATTTTATGGTGAGTTACCAGCTTTTAATTTTGTTCTGTACACAAACAATAGCTCCTGTTTATTTTAAATAAAATATTTAGAATAACAGAGGTACGGACAAACATTTTTGCTTATTTTAAATACAAAGAATTTAAAATAACAAACAAAAGTACAGTTTTCACTCCAGATAACTAAAAAATTTTTCCTTTCTCTTCCTTTCTCTGACACATCATCTTCCACAGTTGTCCTGTGCACATTTAAACTTTCCTGTTTATTTCAAATAGTGAAAAGTTTAGAATAACGAATACAGAACATCTTTTATTTTGATTTTCACTGAAAATCCAGATAAAAGATGGCAGGCACAGAGGGTGAGACCCCTGACACCTCTGATACAGGGCAGCCTGTGCCACCTCAAGGCCACGACCCGACCAAAGCAGATTGGATCGAATGTGCCTTATTTTCACTCACAGGGCCCATCACAAACTACCATGAAGAGACACAGTTGATGGAGGAAGCAGATGTGGACAGTGCATTAAAAACTGTAACAGCTGGAACCACAACGGCTGAAAAGAAAGCAGACAGAGATAAACGTTTGGCTAAATTAAGCCTTCTGTTAAAGGCCAAGCTAGACTTTGAAACTGCTGTACGCCGGGCTGTCTCTACATCATGTTTAACAGCACAAATGGAGGTTGCCGCTTTACAGCAGGAGGTAAAGAGTTTAACACAGTCGAGTATTGGCAGCGCTGAACAAACGCGTAGTCTCTACGAAGAATGCAAAGTGTTAAAAAGGGATTTTGACCAATCACAAGTTGATTTGGAAAAATGTGTGGTGGAGAAGGATAAGTATTACCATCAATACAAGTCGATTCAGGCGGATTGTGGGGAGGCACGAGACGCGCTGGAAAAATGCACGGACACCCTGGAATCATTATCACTACGGTACACAAGGCTGCAAGAAGATTATAGAAAATCACAAGAACAGCACATGATGTTACAACGTGAAAATGATGGGTTAAAAGTCCAACTGAATAGTTGTAAAATAGAGCGTGCATCAGCAATGAACAAACTCTTTGAAGAAGAGAGAAAATGTTTGGGTCTCATGAGTAAACACCTTGAGAACTCACCGCCTCCGCTGCCTCCTCCCATACCTGATGACCTACTCCCTCCTCCACCGCCCCCGCCCATGCCAGATGCACTACTCCCTCCAACACCACCGCGCCGTCCCTTAGGGCCTCTAAAACCGACAATCCCACCGGATGCACCGGTGGGTGGATCTGATAATAACCCACAAATACCTCTATCAATGGCTGAACTACGGAATATGGCGAAAAGCATTCAAACCTTCGCCCCTGGCCCAATGGGCTCACACGAAACCAAGATCTATCTCGAGGACCTTGATTTCCAGCTTCAACGTTTCCCAGAAGCTACAGATGATGATAGAATCTGTCTGTTAAGGTTAACATCGGACAGGACGGTGCATGCTTTTATGAAGCGTCAACGAGAAGCAGTGATGAAAGACTACAGTCTTCTCTGTGCTGCGCTGATAAGGGAGTTTTCTCCTTGCACGGGGCCCGATGGCATCATAACAGCAGCTAACATCAAGCAAGGTAGGAATGAACACCCAAGGTCATATTATGACCGAATATTCCGTGCCTATTTCGGGGACAGATGCGAACCTGAAATGGAGGAGGAGGTAGGGTTTAAGTATATTTTCAGCCAAAACCTCTGCCCTGACATAAGAGAGAAAGTACATGTCAGCGCAAACTATAAACGGAGGTCCATCGAAGACATAAGAGAGTGCGCGATAGATGTTTTTACAGGTCGCACACCAAACAAAACACCCTTTGAAGTGTGTCCTGGTGAAAAGGTCAAATACCAAACGCTAGACCTTGAAGGAGCAAGAGCGCCAGCTCACTCTTTTAAGGAAGCCGAGAATAAGCAAAATTTCCAACCTGACAGACCGCAAAATGAAGGTGTCCGCTGGAACAAAGACCAAAAGGGGTCCAGAGACCCCAAGTGGTACAGGCCGCATCAAGAGGAAGAGCCCCATCAAAAAAGGAAGGCTTTCCAAAAGAAAAAGAAATATGGGTCCCAAGGAGACTCATATGAAAGAGGGTGGTCCCAGAGAGGACCCCCGAGCAATGCGCCAGCTCCTGCACCTCAAACTGAACAGTCTGGGGCGAGGAAAAACCCACAGAAGTTCCAGAAAAAAGGCCCTAAACCTCTGTCTTCAGAAGAGATGGAGAACATACGTCGGTTGTTAGAAAGTTTGAAAAAAACAAACAAGGAAAACAAACCTGGTGTGATGTGTAGCACTATCATTGATAGTGACTCAGAACACACAAATAACAGCAATGCCACGATTGCTGACAGTCACCAAGATACTGATGGTCAGGATGCTGACAATCAGGGTATAGACAGTCAACAAGATGTTGACTGTAAACATGACGTCATTGTTACAGAGTCCGAGAGCCCCTCATCAGAAAAAGGGGGGGAAAGCGCACTCACCAAAGACAATGACTCGTCACAGACCGATCACTCAGACCCATGTGTGACTGCACTACCAATACAGGTGAATGAAATTCACACAGACAATGGTAGACGTAACAAACGTCGAAAAAAACCTGATAGGTTCCTGTGTAACATTATCAGGAAGGGGCCCGCTAAGAAGGCTTACCTGTCAATCACTTTAGAAGGGGTCCTCACAGAAGAGGCCCTCCTGGATGGTGGGGCTGACATAACCATTATGTCTCCCACACTGTTGAAGGAGCTAAGGATAGCCGCTAGCGGGGTTGACAGGGAAATACCCCTCAAAGAATGTGCTGTAGTACTGCAGGGACTCTCAGAGACGAGAACAACCCTTACAGCTATAGCCATGGTTCATATGCAGATTGGTGAAATGACGCTATACCACCCGGTACACGTGTCCACCGTTGACTCATTCCCATTTTTGGTTGGCCAAGACTTTATAAACCGCTTCGACGCGATTATAGATTATGGTGATCAAACAATGTGGACCAGAGTGAGCCAACCACTGCCAATCGATATGCCTACACAAGGTGACACTGACTGTCTAACAGCAGGTACCGCGGAAGGCACAAAGGGGTCCTCCAACGAGAGCACAATCCCGGTAAGTGAACCTTCAGCAACAGGTGAGGCAGAAAAGGCCCAACAAGAGAGCCTCCTCTGCGAGCTGGAACAGTCAGCACCCACTGAACACTACCTACCACGGGTAGTCAAAGGTGTTGAGATCCAAGGATCCCACGCCGATGATGCTGTTTTGTCTCCTTGGACGGAGAAATCAGCGATCAGCCAAGCTTTCTATGGAACCTTGGTTGAGAAACAGTTGGGTCTAGATATGAACAAAAAGGCTTTCCGCTTTTCGTTAGACCCCAACGATAAACAGGTAATGACCGCAATAGGGATCATTGCCCTGAAACTAATCTGGAACCAACGAGAACTGGATCACCCGTTCCTCGTGGTCCCGAACTTACCACATGCAACCTACATAGGCTCTGACATTTTGGTAAGATTAGGTGTCCGAGTGGACATCAACAACAATGTACTGTGGTCACTGGATACGGCCACAAAGGACTCTCCTGTGCTGACCACAGAGAACCTTAAGGCTGGACAGACCATTCCAGAGGTCTGCCAGATTGCTAACAGCCATAACACTGCGGTACCACCTCAGGTTATGAACAAGCCAGTGATGTGTCACATCATGAAAGGACAAGCTAGTAGCACAAAACAGGCATACTTTCAACCATCTCCTATGTTTT
>JBBPBX010055096.1:0-23225 GCA_038048925.1 Garcialebias charrua | reverse complement strand
TGAAATATAGAACCGCTACATTCAAATAGCTAACAAAGCCAATAAGAAAATGCTTCAGCACAAGATATAGGATCTGAATAACCGAATAAAATACAGTACGATTTGCATACCTGTAAAGATCTCACAACATGGTCCACAGCTTGACATGAGCTGATTTTTGCACTCTTCCTGTGGCCTTTGGAGGTAGGTGGAAGAAGTTGAAGCTACAGCAGAATGCGTGACAGGTCACAGTCCCAGCCTAGGGGGAAAATAACAGACACATTCAGATAATACACAACTCATATTTAAAAGAGAAGAGAGCCAAATTAACCAGACTTACCTTTATCTTGTGCCATCAATGTTCTCAGTTCATCATGTTCATCCAAAATAACTTGTTCACCAGGTTTAGCCTGGAGAGCATTTCTCACCATCTATAAGATTAAACATGACAAAGTCAGAATTTCCATCAATATTCATCATCATCAGTTTAACAGCAAAATATTTTTGTACGTAATATTTTACATAATTTGTTACAAAAGCTGCACACCTCTTTAGCTGCTTCTCGTTCAGCATGTGTTGTCGTCCCTCCATTTGTGTGAACAATCACTGTGGAACCAGATGAATCAAGAGGATGCTAGCAAGGAGTCTCCAGAAACGGACACAGATGAGCTTTCTGACATGGTTGACTCCAACGAAGTAGATGATAAATCATGTTGAAGCACAACTGGGAACAGTTGAAAAAATGTATAAGTGCAAAAACATAATTAGTTACAAATATTCATTTATGATCTACTTCCCCAACTACGCTGAACCTCACCTGCTGACTTCTAAGGTTCCCTGATATAAAAACTCATGGCATTGAACACCTAATTACCCATTATCTGATGAAGTATGCAACCCTGTTGCTCCACTCAACGCCAGAGGCTGTTGTGTTGCCTTGTCGCTCACATCACAGGTGGAGCTGCAGGATAAGAGATGAAGACAAAAAGGGTAGAAAAGGTGAGGATGAGGATTTAGATGAAGAGGTGATACGTGTGTGGTAGTTCGTGTCTGTTGTGATGCGTTTAATAAAGGCATCAAGTTCAAGAATTACTTTTAAATTTGTCTCTGCACTGCGCTGAGTGGAGCTCTATGGCGCTGGCTCCACTAACAAGCTTAATTTATTTTTTGTTATCCCAACAGTTAAAGTAAACAAATAAAAACAACTAATAAATGGCTCATGTTCATAAAAAGCTTGGAGTTTAGAGCAAGACTCCGTGTGCTATTTCTCTAGGAACCTTCCAGCAGCAACATGGCCGCCCGCATCTCAGAGCTTGTTTTGATATGAAGAGAACGACATGACAGCTAAACATGTTCACTCAGATGTCCGTCAGATTTTTCTAACAGTTTTAATGTTTGGTTAGCAGGACACCTCGTGTTATGATGACAGTTTAGCTACCTTTAGCCTCTCTGTTAGCTAAAACCCCCGCTAGCTTAGCCTCTCGCAAACGTTGCATTTTTTTAATTTATACCATGATATCCAAACGCAACGTTAAGCACACCATGTATATTGCGAAAAGGGAAAATTAATATTGCAGTCATAAAAAAATATACATGCAAAAACTTACGGTACTTTGTCACGATTTAGCTCCAGACTTGATCCTCCCGCTTTCAAGTACGTTTGAAAAAACACGTCACAGACGCATTGAATTCTGGGAGTGACTTCTTCTTCTTCTTGATGAGGTTTTCTTGGCGGTTGGCAAAAAACGTTGAGGTCGCATTACCGCCACCTACCGGTACTGGGAGTAACTCTTGTCAGGCGTTGAACACATGACAGATTCGCTTAAATTTAACTCCTCAGAATAACAACAACTCTTTTGGGAAACTAACATTCATATTGTTAATCTAGACCAAAGAAGTGTTGAATTGACTACAGATTTTTAACAGACAACACCAACACTGTAAATCTAACACTTTTGATTTTGCTGTGTACAGCTCTTGTGATAATCATCTCATGTACTCATTACATATGCAGTGATTTAAAATAAAAAAAATATTTTCCTCTCAAATGTAGTGGAGTAAACGTAGAAAGTGATTAAAAAAATAAAAAATAAAAAGAACAGTGGTGCAACTTCCAACACAGAAAGAAAGCACACTTATCAAAAACTTACTTTTTCTAAATGAAACGAGCTCAAGTTAACTGAGCTACTGAGATTTTTTGACCAAAAATTACAAGTAACTTACTAAAAGTGAGTCTTAATCACTATTTGATGAAAACTAATTTAAGTCAATTTACTATTTTTAATTAAATACCATGTTTGCATTTACAGTGTAGTGGTAATGGCATTCGTCCCCCGATCGGAAGGTTGGAGGTACGAATCCCGGTTCCCCACACCATGTATCGTTGTGTCCCTGGGCAAGACACTTAACCCCGATTTGCCCCCGGTAGGACTGGATGGCGCCTTGCATGGCAGTCTGCCGCTACCGGTGTATGAATGTGTGTATGAATGGGTGGATGGTTGGTATTGTAAAGCGCTTTGGGGCTCCTCACAGGGGGATGGAAAGTGCTATATAAATAAGCTCCATTTACCATTTACCATATTATAGGTTTAGACTGCTGGAGGACAAACAGACCACATTTACTCACTCTGCTGCTCTTTACTTACTCTACCTGTTTGTATTTGTAATTATTTCTATCTTAACTTGATTTTTTTTCTTTCCTCCTGTCATTTTGTTTCTATTTCTCCTTCCTGTCCTCTCAAACCCAGTCAGCTGAAGCAGATGGCCGCTTGTCCTAATCCTGGTTCTGCTGGAGGTTTCTTCCTGTTAAAAGGGAGTTTTTTTTTTCCTTTCCACTGTCTCCTTTGTGCTTGCTCAGGATGGGAGAGTGGGACGAAGTGAAGATTCAACATAATCTACAGCTTCCTTAGATAGATCAAGTCTTCTGTCAGAGACTTCAAGGGAACTCCCTACTGTTAAGGTGTGATCTGTCAATTTACATGTACAGTATGTTACCTCAGCTTGCAATTTACATATGTTGGTGCGTGACTCCTGTTATAAATCCACGCGCACACAGTCTGGTTCATTGAATTGATAAAGCTCCTCGGATGAGAAGCGAAACGTCTTCTGTTACAAATAAAGTCCAGTTGATCTTGTATTGAACGCCTTTTTGATTTATCATGTCCTGGACGACTGAGAATCTTCACCAGCATATTTCCTTAGATAGATTACTAGTTGACATTTTTATGTGAATGTTTTTGTTCAGTGCTGTGAGATGACTTCTGTTGTGACTTGGTACTATATAAATACATTTAATTGAATTCAATTAAATATTATTCCAGATTTTAATCCTCATAGTAGTATAATTAATAATACATTTTATTTGTAGGTGCCTTTTTTCACCTTTCTTTGCCCACTTGGCACTCACCTTACAGTCAAGCATAAAAACAGACACAATATTATATATACACAGTAAAAATATATACAAAATAGAATTGAAAAGAGATAGTGCAGTTGCAATCACCATGTGTAGGCTACTTTAAAAAGATGAGTTATGAGTTTGGATTTGACATGTGGTAATGAGTCTGTGTTGCGAATATCAGGTGGGAGTTGAGCAGGCCAACACACTGTGATCAATGTGGCGACTGGTACTCCTTGGTGGATGACGACCAATAGACCAGATAGATCCAATGGATTTGGGTCCGTCACAGCAGAAGATCTGGCGAGAGCCTTGGTGAGTGTATTTCTGATGGGGCTGGTAGAAGGTGTCTTGGTGTAGAAACAGAGCTGGTGGTGGGCCATGCAGATGTAAATGGAGCTGATGAAGCTCAATGCCAGAGTACTGGAGTAGTGCTGTCGCTGGGTGATGGACCAAAAACAGGACAATCCAGGCTAGTACAAGCCACACATTTTTAAGCCCAAGTTGGTTCCACAAGAGAGGAGCCTAATAACTGAAAGATCTTCCTCCCATTCTGCTTTTCGAAACTCTGGTGACCGCAAGATAGCCTGCAGTCTGAGAGTGAAGTGCTCTGTTAGGAAAATATGGAACAACATTCATTCATTCATTCAACCTTTATTTAGTCAGGTAAATCTTTTGAACCTCATGGGCTCATTTACGAAAGCGACCTGCTAAAACTAAAGAACAATGAACAGCAGTGATAGAATTTCATTAAACAATAAACAAACAAACAATAAACAATAGAAAACAAAAAGAGAGAAAAAAACAAAAGATTTTTTTTTTTTTTTTTTTTTAACAAAGTATCAAAAAACTAGCAAAACATTATAAGGTAGATGTATAAAATCAAAGACAGGAACAAATCTGCATTGGTTTTTGCCAGGATTCCAACAGATTCTGAAAACCATTTAGAGAAGTCAAGGTCGAGAGCTTCAGATCTTTTTGTAAGATATTCCATGAAGCAGGAGCGGAGTAGGAGAAGGCCCTTTTTCCAAGTTCATGATCTCCAATATAAGATGGGCCTAGGCTGTTGAAAGCTTTGTAGGTTAGAAGTAAGATTTTGAATTCTATTCTGGATTTGACAGGGAGCCAATGGAGATAAACTAAAACTGGAAAGATATGATCTCTTCTACTAACTCCAGATTGGTGTAAGCAGCCTTTTTGGATCAGCTGAATACATTTTAAAGAAGAATTTGGACACCCAGGTAACAAACCATTGCAATAGTCCAGTGTGACAAATTCCCTAACCAGTTTTTCTGCATAATTTTTAGATGTTTCTAATTTTAGCAATATCACGCAGGTGGAAGAAGGTTGTTCTAGTAATGTTTTTAATGTGGTGGATAAAAGACACATCCTGATCAAAAATAACACCAAGATTTTTAACATTAGAGCCGGAGGTCAGATTAATGCTATCCAAGGAGGAGAAAGACTGAAAATTTTATTCCTAAGACGTTCAGGTCCAAAAACTAAAACCTCTGTCTTGTCTGTGTTCAAAAGCAGAACATTTAATCATCCAGGTTTTTATGTCTTTAAGACATGCTTGTAGTCTAAGTAGCTGATTGGATTTATTGGGTGTCAGTGTCAACTCCCCCATGGCTCAAATTAAATAAACAAAAAAATCAGCCGTAAAAATATAAACCATAAAAATCTTATAAAAAATAAACACAGTTACTCTACCAGAACAAAAATAAAATAAAATCATTAAATGTGGATTATTGAACATCAGATCTCTTTCCTCTAAATTCCGGTTAGTTAATGAACTGATAACCGATCATCATATTGATTTATTCTGTCTGACAGAAACCTGACTACACCAGGAGGATTTTGTTAGTATAAATGAATCCATCCATCCATCCATTTTCTTCCGCTTATCCGGGGTCGGGTCGCGGGGGTAGCAGCCTAAGTAGGGAGGCCCAGACTTCCCTCTCCCCAGCCACTTGGAGCAGCTCCTCTGGGGGAATCCCAAGGCGTTCCCAGGCCAGCCGAGAAACATAGTCCCTCCAGCGTGTCCTGGGTCTTCCTCTGGGTCTCCTCCCGGTGGGACATGCCCGGAACACCTCACCAGGGAGGCGTCCAGGAGGCATCCTAACCAGATGCCCGAGCCACCTCAACTGGCTCCTCTCGATGTGGAGAAGCAGCGGCTCTACTCCGAGTCCCTCCCGGATGACTGAGCTTCTCACCCTATCTCTAAGGGAGAGTCCAGACACCCTGCGGAGAAAACTCATTTCAGCCGCTTGTATCCGAGATCTTGTTCTTTCGGTCACAACCCAAAGCTCATGACCATAGATGAGGGTGGGAACGTAGATCGATCGGTAAATTGAGAGCTTTGCCTTTCGACTCAGCTCTCTCTTCACCACGACAGACCGGTACAGCGCCCGCTTCACTGCGGACGCTGCACCTATCCGCCTATCGATCTCACGCTCCAGTTTTCCCTCATTCGTGAACAAGATCCCGAGATACTTAAACTCCTCCACTTGGGTCAGGACCTCCTCCCCGACCCGGAGAGGGCACGCTACCCTTTTCCGGCTCAAGACCATGGCCTCGGATTTGGAGGAACTGATCCTCATCCCGGCCGCATCACATTCGGCTGCAAACCGCTCCAGCGAAAGCTGTAGATCACGAGCTGATGAAGCCAATAGGACCACATCATCTGCAAAAAACAGAGAAGCGATTCTAAGGCCACCAAAACGGATCCTCTCAACACCTTGGCTGCGCCTAGAAATTCTGTCCATAAAAGTTATGAACAGAATCGGTGACAAAGGGCAACCTTGGCGGAGTCCAACTCTCACTGGAAACGAGCCTGACTTACTGCCGGCAATGCGGACCAAGCTCTGACACCGGTCGTACAGGGACCTAACAGCCCATATCAATGGGCCTGGTACCCCATACTCCCGGAGTACCCGCCACAGAACCCCCCGAGGGACGGTCGAATGCCTTTTCCAAGTCTACAAAGCACATGTAAACTGGTTGGGCAAACTCCCACGCACCCTCCAGGACCCTGTTGAGGGTGTAGAGCTGGTCTAGTGTTCCACGACCAGGACGAAAACCACACTGCTCCTCCTGAATCCGAGGTTCGACTATCCGACGGACCCTCCTCTCCAGAACCCCTGAATAGACCTTACCAGGGAGGCTTAAGAGTGTGATCCCTCTATAGTTGGAACACACCCTACGGTCCCCCTTTTTGAATAGGGGAACCACCACCCCAGTCTGCCAATCCAAGGGAACTGCCCCCGATGTCCACGCGATATTGCAGAGTCGCGTAAGCCAACACAACCCCACAACATCCAGAGCCCTAAGGAACTCAGGACGAATCTCATCCACCCCCGGAGCCTTGCCACCGCGGAGCTTTTTAACCACCTCGGCGACCTCAGCACCAGAGATTGGAGAGCCCGATCCAAAGTCCCCAGGCTCCGCTTCCTCAGTGGAAGACGTGCCAGTAGGATTGAGGAGGTCTTCGAAGTATTCCGCCCACCGACTCACAACATCCCGAGTTGAGGTCAACAGCACGCCATCCCCACCATAAATGGTGTTGGTCGCGTACCGCTTTCCCCCCCTGAGACGCCGGATGGTGGACCAGAATCGCCTCGAAGCCGTACGGAAGTCATTCTCCATGGCCTCTCCGAACTCCTCCCACGCCCGAGTTTTTGCCTCAGCAACCACCCGAGCCGCATGCCGCTTGGACTGCCGGTACCTATCTGCTGCTTCCGGGGTCCCACAGGCCAAAAAGGCCCAATAGGACTCCTTCTTCAGCTTGACAGCATCCCTCACCGCCGGTGTCCACCACCGGGTTCGAGGGTTGCCACCACGACAGGCACCAACAACCTTGCGGCCACAACTCCGATAAGCTGCCTCGACAATAGAGGCGCGAAACATGGCCCACTCGGGCTCAATGTCCCCCGCCTCCCTCGGAACGTGTTCAAAGCTCTCCCGGAGGTGGGAGTTAAAGCTCCGTCTTACGGGAGACTCTGCCAGACGTTCCCAGCAGACCCTCACAATACGTTTGGGTCTGCCAGGTCTGACCGGCATCCTCCCCCACCATCGGAGCCAACTCACCACCAGGTAGTGGTCAGTTGACAGCTCCGCCCCTCTCTTCACCCGAGTGTCCAGGACATGCGGCCGCAGATCAGATGAGACGACAACAAAGTCGATCATCGAACTGCGACCTAGGGTGTCCTGGTGCCAAGAGCACATATGGACACCCTTATGCCTGAACATGGTGTTCGTTATGGACAATCCATGACGAGCACAGAAGTCCAATAACAGAACACCACTCTGGTTCAGATCAGGGGGGCCGTTCCTCCCAACCACACCCCTCCAGGTCTCACTGTCATTGCCCACGTGAGCGTTGAAGTCCCCCAGTAGAACAAGGGAGTCCCCAGGAGGCGCACTCTCCAATACCCCCTCCAAGGACTCCAAAAAGGGTGGGTAGTCTGAGCTGCCGTTTGGTGCATAGGCACAAACAACAGTCAGAGCCCGTCCCCCCACACGTAGGCGAAGGGAGGCTACCCTCTCGTTCACCGGGGTGAACCCCAACGTACAGGCACCAAGATGGGGGGCAACAAGTATGCCCACTCCTGCTCGGCGCCTCTCACCAGGGGCAACTCCAGAGTGGAAGAGTGTCCAACCCCTCTCAAGGAAACTGGTTCCAGAGCCAGAGCCATGCGTTGAGGTGAGTCCGACTATTTCTAGCCGGAACCTCTCAACCTCACACACTAGCTCAGGCTCCTTCCCCACCAGAGAGGTGACATTCCATGTCCCAATGGCCAGCTTCTGTAGCCGAGGATCAGACCGCCAGGGTCCCCGCCCTCGGGGACCCTGGCGGTCCCCGCCCTCGGCCACCACCCATTCCACAATGCACCCGTATGGTGAATAATAATAATTAATTCAATTTATAACGCACTTTTCATTACTGAAAATCTCAAAGTGCTACACATATATTGAATGCTACACACATTCATAAACCGGTGGCGGCAGACTACCATGCAAGGTGCTTTCCAGTCCTACCGGGAGCAACTCGGGGTTAAGTGTCTTGCCCAAAGACACAACGACACATGGTGCGGGTCCTGGGAGTCGAACCGCCAACTTTCCGATCGGGAGACGACTGCCCTTACCACTACGCCACGGCCGCCCCAACTTAGTAATAGTTCCTCAAAACCCTGTTCTGTCTGACCATTCTTAAATAACCTTTGAGTTTACATTAAATGACTACACAGTCACTGAGAGTAAATTTCATCTTAGCAGGTGCTTATCAGAAAACGCTGTAACCAAATTTAAACAGTCTCTTCCATTAATATCTTCCTCAGTCTCGCAGAGTAATGCATCAGAGAACAGTGACTTAGATCATCTAGTTAAAAATTTTACAACTTCAATGCAAACTTCTCTTGATAAAATTGCTCTGCTGAAAAAGAAAGTAATCAATCAGAGGAAACTGGGTCCTTGTATCCATTCTGAGTTACATACTTTAAAGCAGGCATCTAGAAACCAGGAGAGAAAATGGCACTCTACTAATGTTGAAGAATTTTATTTAACTTGAAAAGATAGTGTGCTAACATATAAGAAAACTCTCCGTAAAGCTAGAACTTTATATTATTCATCTTTAATAGATGATAATAAAAATAACCCTAGGTTTCTGTTTAGTAATATTGCTAGACCAATTAAAAGTCCTACCTCTGTTCAACCATGTACTATGAGCAGTGATGACTTCATGAGATTTTTTTTTTAATAAACTTGTTTCAGAGAGAAAATTCAAACCATCCTTCCTTCTACTACCCCTACACCCCTGTCAGATGAGACAACTTTAAAAAATTTCAGTGGAGCCTGATTTGTGTTTGGACTGTTTTTTTCCTGTTGAGTTCTCTGAATTGTCAAAAAGTAATATTTTCATCCAAACCATCCACATGTCTGCTAGATCCCATCCCAACCAGACTGTTTAAAGACTGTTTCTCCTAATTAATGTCCACATCTACTTAACTTGTCTTTAATGAATGGTTACATACCACAGCACTTTAAGGTTGTTGTAATTAAACCTTTGCTTAAGAAGTCTGACCTTGATTCAGAAATTCTGGCCAGCTATAGACTTATAACCTAACGTTCATCTAAAAAATCCTAGAGAAAATAGATGCAGGTCAGTTGTGTGAACATGTACAAAAAAATAATCTGTTTGAAGAGTTTCCATCAGGGTTAGCACATAGCACAGAAACAGCATTAGTAAAGTCACTATTGATATTCTCATGGCCCCAGACAATGTACTTGTGTCTACACTGGTCCTGTTATTTCTCAGGGCTGCATCTGATACAGTTGATCACAATAATTTACTACAGAGGCTTGAATATGATATTGGGATTACAGAAGCAGCTCTAAAATGGTTTAAATCATACGTATCTGATAGCTGTACCGGCCTGTCGTGGTGAAGAGAGAGCTGAGTCAAAAGGCAAAGCTCTCAATTTACCGATCGATCTACATTCCCACCCTCATCTATGGTCATGAGCTTTGGGTTGTGACCGAAAGAACGAGATCTCGGATACAAGCGGCTGAAATGAGTTTTCTCCGCAGGGTGTCTGGACTCTCCCTTAGAGATAGGGTGAGAAGCTCAGTCATCCGGGAGGGACTCGGAGTAGAGCCGCTGCTTCTCCACATCGAGAGGAGCCAGTTGAGGTGGCTCGGGCATCTGGTTAGGATGCCTCCTGGACGCCTCCCTGGTGAGGTGTTCCGGGCATGTCCCACCGGGAGGAGACCCAGAGGAAGACCCAGGACACGCTGGAGGGACTATGTTTCTCGGCTGGCCTGGGAACGCCTTGGGATTCCCCCAGAGGAGCTGCTCCAAGTGGCTGGGGAGAGGGAAGTCTGGGCCTCCCTACTTAGGCTGCTACCCCCGCGACCCGACCCCGGATAAGCGGAAGAAAATGGATGGATGGATGGATGGTATCTGATAGCTTTCAGTTTGTAACTGTAAATAATAAATCTTCTCTATACACCAAAGTTAGTCAAGGAGTTCCTCAGGGTTCAGTGCTCAGACCAATACTCTTTACCATACCATACCATACCATACCATACCAGTGAATGCTGCGTTCCAGTTGTCCTCGGAGGTCGTAATTACGAGCTTCCGAGCAGTAAAAATCAACTGGAATGCCCTCTCAGGTCGTAATTACAACTCGTGGGCTCGGTCTCGCTGCACCGTACCCGAGTTCGCCGAGATCATCGTTTCAAGATGGCTGCTCCTCGCATCAACAGTGAGTGAAAGAGTTACTTTTTACTCTTTTTCGCTGTTCTTTGTGGTTTACTCAGCCGTAACTTCACATTAACGCATTCAGGCACTGTAGTTCTTTACAGTAATGATAATGATATGTTTAAACAGCCGCTGTGCGTCGACAACGGCACGCTAAACGGGTGTGAGGCGGCATTGTTGTTGTTTAGCACAGTACTCGTTTTAGCTGTTCAGCGTTCATTGTTTATCATTAACTCAGTAACACATGTCGTACTTTACAGTGATTATTATACGATATGTCGCCTAATAATTAGAGGGTGTTTCTAAGCTGTTTGTGTTTTCTAAAGAACGTGATTGTTGTTGTGTTGATGTGATGTAGCTGCGTAGGAGGCCTGCAACATGTTCTTTGTTCACCTTTACATGTGTTTTTAGCTAGTAAACTAATGTTTTGCACCATAAACTGTTTTTAAAAAGTCTATCAAGATTTATCTTGGCTTGTCAGGGTGGGAATCCAGTTTAACAGAATCAATTATTTTGTTTAAAAAAAATGCAAAACTTGAAACCCAAACCATCCTGTCAATCCACAGCTGTGTGTGTCTGTGTGTGTGTGTGTTGGGGTGTGTGTGTGTGAGAGAGTGAAAATCGACCTTATTTATACTTATTATTGTGGGTTAGTTTTGTGAGTTACTGTCATCTGTGATTTGTTGTTAACCATGTGTATATTTCTTTGCAGTTTGTCGACATGGAGATGAACATGTTCCTGGACCCGAGCAGACAAACCCGTTTCCCTGGTCCCTTGTTCCAGAGGAATGGTGACTCCTTGACATATTTTATTGATGAAAATTGAACTGTACAAGTCCAGTTACTGCAACTCAACGACTCTACAGCAGGTAAGACAGCAATAGGAACACCATTACATGTAGTACTTACTGTAAACAATGAACTTGTATGTGTATTAAAATTACTTCTGATTTCTGCATTTCAGAGGAGTCCAATTTGCAGAGCACAGAGGAGAGCAGACTGATGACCCGGCTGATAGATAAATGTGAAACAAGAGATTACTGATTTTTATTTGTTGCACAAATGAATGTTCAGGAACATTTCATTGTTTAATTTGCACAAAACTGTCATTTTCTATTCGGTGCATTTTGCCAGCTGCTACTGGAACAGTGTCTTTGTGTCCAACATTACTAAGTAAGATTTTTGTGAAGTTAGTTATTTTGATTTAGTTTTAGCTGGTAGCTCATTTTACTGAGACCTCAGACCTCAAATTGTACCTGTGCCTTGTTGTCATACGTTATTAAAAACAATTTGAAATAACAAATGCACAAATTCTTGTCTTACTTCACAATAAGTGTGGTTTTTCAGTAGAATAAAGGAAAGCAGGTAATGAAAAGAAACTACTTAGAATGAAAGTAAATTCAGTGTAAAAGAGGAACACCTCTGGTATTCAAACACGACAATTTGTCATGATGCACTGCAGTTTTTCATCAATATTTTTGGAAACCGATGTACTTGCAGAGAAACTAGTGCTCTCATGTTCTCATCGGGCAGAGTTTTAAAATTACTACATAGAAATGCTTTATTTAAGCACTGACTTTTAAGCAGGTGTTATTGTTGTGGGAAACTAAGTTTTGCAGCTGGTTTTTGAAGCTGTAAAATGTGTTTACCTATACCAGCTTATGTTTTTGGCGTGGTTTATCCACACAGATATAAATGACAGCGAGAGAGTGGCATGTCAGATAAACACATTTAATCAAAACAGCACTAGAACAGCACTAGAACATTTTTTGACAAGTTATGACAAGCTAATACAAGTACAGCATCCACTAGGCATGTAACGAGATCTCGTTGTACGAGATCTCGCAATATTAAACTCCCGCGATATCTCTCGTTGAGAGGTAACGTTGTCTCGCGAGATGCTAATGCTAGCGCTAGCAGAGCCCCTAGCAAGTCAGCGTCACAGACAGCATGGCTTCGCCGGATGAAGTTGCTATAGAAGACGCCCCAACTACTGATGGAGGGTCCCGGTGCCGCAGACGAGACGCCTCTACATTGATGGAGTGTCCCAAACTGCCGACGCTGCCCCGAATGTAAAGACACGCGTGTAAACACCGGTGTGACGGTGTTGCCAGATAGAGTCCCACCCACCCAAAGCACTCTTTACCCGCAAAAGGCAGAAGGAAAATCGCGGTGAACCGCCCAATCTGGCAACACTGGTGAGTGACGGCTGCAGATTCAGCGCTGATGCGGATATTATGTTCAATTTTTGTTAAGTCCTGCGTGAATATCTATTTTTTTAACAAAGTTGAACGTTCTAAGGTCTAAGGAGATTCAATCAGTAAAATGAAGACATGTTAAAACAGAATAAAAGCCTTTTTGCGGCATAAAACCGATCTTTGAAGTTTTCTTGAACTAATGTTAAAATCTCGTCTTGTCTCGCGAGATCTGTGATTTTCTCGTCTCGTCTCGTCACGTGAGTTTTGTGTATCGTTACACCCCTAGCATCCACACATCACAGTAAAGAGTAATTTAGTCATTTTCATCCTGCCTTGGACAGCTGTTTGGGTGATCCTGACACACTGGTGAAGCCCCAATGCAGAGGTTATGCAGAAGGCAGGCTGCCATGATGACAATCATCACCACAGCATCAATTCGTTAGGCCAGGGGATGAAGGTGTGTCCCATTGTGCAAAATGGCCTTCAGTACTTCCATGATGATCCTGTGTGCTGAGGACTGCGAGACATCAAATTTGTCAGACATCTCCCTGAAGCTGTTCTGGTTGGCCATGTACCACAGGAACATCAGGACCTTCTTTTCTACAGGGACTGGTGCTGCACCTTGACAGTGCTCCTTCCTTATGCCTTTCTCCTGCAGCTGCATCATTACAGATGTGAACTGGGTCTTGTTGACTCTGAAATGACGCACAAACTTGTTGTCATCCATGTTCAGCATCACCTCCCATAGTCTTCATGATTATTCCATGTGTCCGTAGGTTTGTGTGTATCAGCAGCATCCTAAAATACAAAGAAATTAAATTGTTTTGTTACTATGGACCATATGAGTCTGAAATAAAGTTTTGATTGATTGAAGTTTAATAACAATTTTAACAATAAACCGTAAAAACGTCTGCTAATGGATTGAGGTAGTAAAAAGAAAAGAAAAACAATGTTCAGCACTTTCTGACTTTATTTATCTAATGATAACTTCTGTACTGCTGCTATAATCCTAAAAGAGATCGAATTAAAACTATAAAGTAGATGTAAGAGCCTCAAGACCATAATTAACAAAAATAAGCTTATTTATAAATAAATAAAAACTACTGGTTAAAACAACATACCTGGTTAACATTTCAAGAGCCTCAGAATTGCTTTTCAACTTCGCTGCTGGTCTGGAAACCTTTTTATAATCCAACAAAGCAAGAACAACAACAGCTTCGTAGCGGGCATCCATCTTGTTTTCGTCATTGTGCCGACAAGCTAACTGGAACGCATTTAACTCGGAGATGACTTCATTCCGGGTTCATAATTTCAACCTCCGAGGCAACTGGAACGCAGCATTATTTCTAAAGCACTTAAAAATACAGCATCAGCTGTCCAAAGTGCTGTACAAGAACAAAAACAAGCACAAAACAATAAAAATAATAATATAAATAATCAGAACATCACAAGTAAAATAATACAACATTAAAACAGAGATGTGAACTCATTCTGGTTTAAAAGCCAATGAAAACATATGTGTTTTTAAACGAGTTTTAAAAACAGATATTGATGGGGCCTGCCTGACCTTCAGTGGCAGCTCGTTCCACAATTTAGGAGCCAGAGCTGAAAATGCTCTGTCTCCTCTGGTCTTATAAAAGGTTTTCGGGACTGCTAAAAGCATCTGGTCAGCGGATCTAAGAGCACGTGATGGCACATAAAGTTGAAGCAGTTCAGACAGATAAGAGGGACTAAAACCGTTCAAAGACTTAAAAACAAACAATAAAACTTTAAAATGGATTCGAAACTGGACAGGAAGCCAATGAAGGGACATTAAAACTGGAGTGATGTGCTCACGTCTGCCTGTACCAGTCAAAAATCGTGCAGCAGCATTCTGTACCAGCTGCAACTGTGAGAACGAGGCCTTGTTAACTCCGATCAGAAGAGAGTTACAATAATCCAGGCGTGAAGTAATAAAAGCGTGGATTACTGTCTCTAAGTGGCGTCTAGAAAGGAGGGGCTTGATTTTTGAGAGGCGCCTGAGTTGAAAGAACGAGGACTTAACCATGCTGTTGATAGCAAAAAAAAGAAAGAAAAAAAGTGTCATCATGAATCCAATTTGTTTTCATACTTTTATACTACTATGCAAAAACTCAGGACAGTGTTACACTTTTACTATGTTATGCTTATGTTTATTAAATGTTTCAGTGTTTTAGTGTTTAAATGGTTACTGTTGTACCTAGTCAAGTTTCAGGCAGGGGTCAATTTTCACTCCTAGATTTGTCACAATCGACTTTTCATATGGGGCCAAAGAGGAAAAATCAAAAGTGGTGGGACTGTTAGGAGCACTAGTTTTAAAGACCATAACCTCAGTCTTTTTATCATTAAAATTGAGGAAATTAAGTGCCATCCACCCTCTAATGTCACCAAGACAGTCCAGAAGAGACTGCGTGGAGCCATTTTGTTTTACAGGGAAATAGACTTGACAGTCATCCGCATATAAATGAAACTGCACACCATGCTTTCTGAAAATGGAACCGAGTGGCAGAAGGTAAAGTGAAAAGAGAAGAGGACCAAGGATGGAGCCCTGGGGTACACCCCAGGGGAGGGCAGCAGAAGCAGAGGTAAAATTATCAATCTTCACACTGAAACTTCGATTGGAAAGGTAGGACCTAAACCACTGCAGAGCTGAGTCAGTGATGCCCACCCATTGCTCCAATCTGGCGATAAGAATTTCATGGTCGACTGTGTCAAAAGCAGCTGTTAAATCTAAAAGCACAAGTAAAACACAGTTTCCAGAATCCAGTGATAAAAATATGTCATTAAAAACATATTATATATGCTTCCATTAGGTAAAGTTATTAAACAGCATGTGATATATTTAAATTTTTATGCTGATGATACACAATTATATTTGTCCACAAAACCAAATGAATCCAATGAGCTACTTAGACTACAAGACTGTCTTAAAGACATAAAAACCTGGAAGACCCTTAATTTTCTCCTTTTGAATACAGACAAGACTGAGTTTTTTTTTTTGGACCTGAGCATCTTAGGAATACATTTTTCAGTATGTTGCCCTTCTTAGATGGCATTAACAGGGCCTCCAGTTCTAATGTTAAAAATCTTGGTGTTATTTTTGATCAGGACATGTCTTTTATCCCCCACGTTAAAAATGTTAATAGAACCACCTTCCTCCACCTATGTAATATCACTAAAATTAGAAACATCGTACCTAAAAATTATGCTAAATAACTGGTTCATGTATTTGTCACGTCTAGACTGGACTATTGCAATGGTTTGTTATCTGGGAGTCCAAATACTTTTCTCTCTCTCTCTCTCTCTGTACTCCAGTGAAGTCAGACGTGTCTCCTGGCGCTCCGTACCCCACTTCCCTGCTTGCACTCTTTCGTCCTGTGAACCCTTAAAGAGCCTTATTTTTTTCCTGCATACCTTCCTAATTCAAAGGATTTGATCAGCTGGTCTCTCAAAAAAATTGATCAACTTCTCCCAACAGGAAGTCAAGGTAAGGAGAACTCTCTTACCTCGACGGAAAAAAATTGGATTTATGATGACACTTTTTTTTTTTTTGCTATTTGGCTTGGTGAAATCTGGATCGTCTACAAATTTGTGTAGATGTGTCAAAGCTTGGCAGCACTCAGACTGAATTATGTACAACTGATATATGAATTATGTACAACTATAGATATACGTTTTATATTTTTTATACTACTATGCAAAAACTCAGGACAGTATTACACTTTTATGCTTATGTTCATTAAATGTTTAGTGTTTTAGTTTTAGTGTTGGTGTAAATTTTCATACTTTTATACTACTATGCAAAAACTCAGGACAGTGTTACACTTTTACTATTTTATGCTTATGTTTATTAAATGTTTCAGTGTTTTAGTGTTTAAATGGTTACTGTTGCACCGAGGGACTGAGAGAAACGCAATTTCAATCCTGTGTATGTCCTGTACATATTGCAGTTCTGACAATAAAGTTGACTTTGACTTTGAACTGTGTCAGAGAGTTGGAGCAGGCTGTTTATCAGGACTGTGGACTCTCTAGCAGCACACATGAAGGTGGGAATAATCTTGGAAAATCTATGGGCTCTACTTTGGCGTAAGGAATCAATTCCGCTGTTTGGAGTTCCATCTGAGAAATATACTAGCAAAACTCTAAAAGGCAGAAACAGCAATTCAAGAGTTCTGCCTGACCCAAACTGTGGCCTTGACGATGGAGTTATCTCAACTCCACCTGGCATGTTTTGATAAAAAAAAAATACAAAGATGCTCTGTCTATCTCCTCACCTCTCCCTTCCCCAAGGCCATGGACATGTGACGGAGCCTCATCCGAGCTGATGATAAATAACACCTCTTATCTGGACAATTGCTGAGAGGGGGAGCTCTGGACTATGCTACGACCTTCCCTTAAAATTCAATGTCTTCACCGGCCTATATGTTTATGTATCATATGCGCATTGTGTGGTAGTATTTTGATGCCTCAAATTGTGCCCTGTCTAGGACAAGGTGTGAGAGATCTTTTTTTTATCCCATCTCTCCTCATGTTTTCTTCCCTTTTCTCATCTAAGCAAAATATTATTCTGAATAAGAATAAGAGGGCCGCACTTTCATAGTAGCAACTCAGCCAATCTTTCGAACGACTGTACGTACATGTTCTCGTTGTATCTCGGTGCAATGATAATACAGCTTATTCTGATTTTGATTCTAAAAATTCTTCAGTTGATCCAAAATGCGGCTGCCAGAGTCTTAACTGGAGTTAGTAGGAGAGATCAATTCTCTCCAGTTTTAGCTTCTCTCCATTGGTTTTCTGTCAAATCCAAAATAGAATTCAAAATCCTACTTCTAATCTACAAAGCTCTCAACAACCTATCTCCATCTTATATTATAAATCTTATTGTTCCATATTTTCCCAACAGAGCACTTTGCTCTAAGGCAGGTTTACTCCCGGTTCCTAGAGTTTCCAAAAACAAAATGGGAGGCAGAGCTTTCAGTTCTCAGGCTCCTCTCTAGTGGACCCAACTTCCAGTTTCTGTCCGTGAGGCTGACACATTGTCCAGTTTTAAGACTTTCCTTTTTGCTAAATCCTGTAGTTAGGGTCGGCTTGGGTTTCCTGAGCTGTCCCTTAGTTATGCTGCTATAGGCTTAGACTGCTGGAGGATAAACTGCCCACATTTTTTCAGATTCAGAGAGATTTATTTGTCATACGCACCACACGTGGTAGATGATGTGGGACGAAACTATGTATGCAGGGTCCCAGTTACATCCAACAAAAGTACAAATTTTAAAGAAAAACATTAATCACTCTGCTACAGTTTTTACTTATTCTGCTCAAACTGTTTTGTATTTGTAATTATTTTTTCTATCCTTAACATGTATTTTTTGTCTTTCAGGTACACCTGCACCTACAGTATATTATAATAATAATAATGAATTCAATTTATAACGCACTTTTCATTAATGAAAATCTCAAAGTGCTACAAAGTGCAACAGAATTAAATGTCAATAAAACAAGTAATAAAACAAGTAAAATCAATAACAGTATCAACTAAGATCAAAAGTAGAATCATGAGGAGGTAGAGTATGCTCGGTTGAAAAGAAAGGTCTTCAAGCCGCTCTTAAAGTCAACCACAGACTGTGGGGCTCTCAGACAGTCAGGAAGAGAGTTCCACAGGCGGGGGCAGCCACACTGAAAGCCCGGTCTCCCATGGTCCTTAATTTGGTTCTCGGAATGTGAAGGAGATTGCTGTTCTGTGACCGCAGCGACCGGGTGGATGAGTATGGAATAAGAATATCCTTCAGATAATCTGGTGAAGTTCCGTGTAAGCATTGATGTGTAATGAGAGCAGTTTTGTACTGAATTCTGTAGGCGACAGGAAGCCAATGAAGGTTATGGAGAATGGGCGTAATATGTTCAGATTTACGAACTCTCAACAAGATCCTTGCTGCACTGTTTTGAATATATTGAAGTTTCTGAAGGTTTTTGCCAGGGATTCCAATAAACAGGGAGTTGCAGTAGTCGAGCCTGGAGGAGACAAAAGCATGGACGAGCTTCTCAGCATCAGAAAAAGTTAGGGACCTACCACTCTGTATTCGTTTGCCTCTCCTTCTTGGCCTCTCAAACCTAACTGGTCAAAGCAGATGAACTCTTGTCCTGAGCCTGGTTCTGCTGGAGGTTTCTTCCTTTTAAAAATGAGTTTTTCCTTTCCACTGTTGTCATTTTGCTTGCTCAGGACAGGATATGAGACATCAATGAAGTGAATATTTAACGTGTCTGCTGGCTTCTCTAGTTTCCCCAATGTAGAGGTCTGGAAAGCCCAAAACAACCCATTCACAGACGAATGTCCCAACATTGGAGAGTCACCTCCTCTGGACAAAACTCAGCTGTTCACTTCCACCTCACGGACAAGGGGCACTCTTTTGAGGACCAGAATGTGCAAATTTTGGACCAAGATGGTTTGAGATGGGTGTGAAGGAAGCTGTTTATATCAAGAAAGAACGGCCCTTGCTTAATAGAGGAGGAGGCCTGAGATTTCAACTTTCCAAGACTTATAACGCTGTTTTGGGGCTGATTCCCAGATTTTTTACACCGGATGGGAGCAGAGGTGTCTTGTCTAGGAATTAGACTAGCAAAGATTGGAGAAGCCTCTGCTGTTGGTGTGTGAGGTGTGATTTGTCAATTTACATACAGTTGTGTGTCTTCTGTCAAACCCCTACTGGTAAGGTGTGATTCGTCAATTTACGTGAATGTGTTATCTCAGCTTTCAATTTACATAGGTTGGTGCGTGACATCTAAGACTGTTATAACTCCACGCGCACACAGGCAGCATTCACACTGCAGGCAAATCCGGCCCAAATCCGATTTTTTTGCCCCATCTGACCCATATCCGATTTTTTTGCCCCATCTGACCCAAAGCCAATTTTTTTTGCCCAATCTGACCCATATCTGATTTTTTTATGACAGTCTGAACGTAACAATTCCAATTTTTTCAAATCCGACCCAGGCCGTTTCAGTATGTGGTTTTAAATTGGATATATATATCTGATGTTTTCAAAGCGACTACGGTGTGAACGCTCATGTGACTTACATCTGACTTTTGCATCACCGATGTGAGACCGACGTCACAGTTCTGCGCCAGACTTTTCGTTTGCTTTCTTCTCAGTTTTCTTTTTCCTTTAATCATTTGGATGTTTAGCTTTCCCCGATTGGACAACAACTTCAAAATTACCAAACACACACTGAAAACTGTCGCGTCCATGTTTACTTGCGCAAACACAGGGTGCTGCGTGTCACGTCACGTTCTGAGACACGTTTTCTTCTGCACATGCGGGTCGCTTCTGCAATTTAGATCGTTCACACTGGAGTCTGATGCAGGTCGCATTTAAAATGTAGTGTGAACATTCACACCAAAAGATCGGATAAAAAAAAAACGACCTGCAGAATTAAGACCTGCAGTGTGAAAGTAGCCACAGTCTGCTCATTGAATTGAAAAAGCTCACCGGATGGGAAGCGAAACGTTTTATGTAACAAATAAAGTCCAGTTGTTCTTGTATTGAACACCTTTTTTGATTTTATCATGTCCTGGACGACTGAGAATCTTCACCAGCATACCCTGAAACAACTTTGTTGTGATTTGGCGCTATATAAATAAACTGAATGGAATTGAATAAACTGAATTGAATTGGGTTTCATGGACAAATGTAATTGTGTATCATCAGAATAACAAAGAAAATGTATCTCATGCTGTTTAGTAACTTTACCTAATGGAAGCATACATAAAGTAAAGAGTAATGTTCCAAGCACTGAACCTTGAGGAACTCCGTGACTAACGTATGTGTATAAAGAAGATTCAATTATTTACATTTACAAATTGGAATGTATCAGATAGATATGATTTAAACCATTTTAGAGCTGATTTAATGCTGTGGTGAGCTCAAAGTCAAAGTCAAAGTCAACTTTATTGTCAGAACTGCAATATGTACAGGACATACACAGGATTGAAATTGCGTTTCTCTCAGTCCCTCGGTGCAACAGTAACCATCTAAACACTAAACACTAAAACATTTAATAAACATAAGCATAAAATAGTAAAAGTGTAACACTGTCCTGAGTTTTTTCATAATAGTATAAAAGTATGAAAATTTACACCAACACTGAAACACCAAACACCCAATGAACATAAGCATAAAATGAAATAATAAAAGTGTAATACTGTCCTGAGTTTTTGCATAGTAGTATAAAAAGTATAAAAAGTATATCTATAAAATAAACTGAAGGTTCTAGCATTGACATTTGCAAAGAGTGGCACAGCAGCATATAAGTTAATGTACACAGTATATGTATGAGGTAGTTGATGTTGGTATAGAGGCAAAGTGGCATATGCAGTGAGGCACATAAGGCACATTTGGCATCCTTAGATAAGGCTAGTCAGAGAATGCTGTATATGTATCTGCAGTAGTGTAGATAAAAGTAGTGTAAATGTAAACAGTAGTAATAAATGTAAAGCAGTAGTAATAAATGTAAACAGTATTAATAAATGTAAACAGTAGTAATAAATGTAAACAGTAGTAATAAATGTAAACAGTAGTAATAAATGTAAACAGTAGTAATAAATGTAAACAGTATTAATAAATGTAAACAGTGAATGTAAACAGTAGTATGACTATAGGCAGTAATGTAATACAAACATTAGTGCAAATATGAGAAGTAGTGCAAACTGAATGAGCACATGACCGAGAGTTTAGTGAATAACCCGTTTGATGACACAGAGTCCAGTGTTAAAATCTTTGTGTTGTGTGGTAATGTGTGAGAAAGTTTTTTGTGTTAAGGCAGTTCAAATGGGAGGGGAGGCAGAGCAGGCAGAGTGTTTAGCATTCTGACTGCCTGATGAACAGAGCTGTCTCTCAGTCTGCTGGTTCGAGCCTGGAGACTCCTCAGTCTCCTCCCTGATGGCAGCAGTCTGAAGCAGCTGTGTAGTGGGTGTGTGGGATCACCTGCCAAAACCTGACAGAAACTTTTCAAACAGAGTATTTATTTGCCAGTGATCTCGTAAATGACTAACAACTATTTTCTCTAGAATTTTTTAGATCCATCCATCCATCCATTTTCTTCCGCTTATCCGGGGTCGGGTCGCGGGGGTAGCAGCCTAAGTAGGGAGGCCCAGACTTCCCTCTCCCCAGCCACTTGAAGCAGCTCCTCTGGGGGAATCCCAAGGTGTTCCCAGGCCAGCCGAGAAACGTAGTCCCTCCAGCGTGTCCTGGGTCTTCCTCTGGGTTTCCTCCCGAATTTTTTAGATAAAAATTAAATTAGATATAGGCCTATAATTGGCTAGGATTCCTGGGTCAATATTATGTTTCTTAAGTAAAGGTTTAATTACAGCAATCTTAAAGCTCGGTACTTCATGACCACTTATTAGAGACAAATTAAGCAGATCCAAGATGTGTTTATTAATTAAGGGAAATACGTCTTTAAATAGCCTGGTTGAGATAGGATCTAGCAGACATGTGGATGGTTTGGATGAAGCGACTGTTTTTGACAATTCAGAGAACTCAAAAGAACAAAAACAGTCCAAACATAAATCAGGTTCTAGTGACATTTTAAAAGTGGTTTCATCTGGCACAGAACTGCAAGTGATACTAGGAATGTTGGTTTGAAATTTTCCCCTAAATTGAAACAATTTTATTTATAAAGAATCACATGAAGCCATCACTGCTTATCCGCTCATTCTCAATCAGTTCATCTGGACAGTTTCTTTTTAGCAGAAACGTTTCACCCTCACTCCAGAGGGCTTCCTCAGTCAGAGTAGTCCAAAGCACACTGAAGTTAACCCACCAAGTAAGCAACTTATGTGGACTGAAAAGAAACTGTCCAGATGAACTGATTGAGAATGAGCGGATTTGATACCTGGACTATTGAGAATTAACTTTCTTATCACTGCTTATAGTTGTAGGGATTTATGAATCAACAGAGATGGGAGTTTTCATTAGTCTAGCTGTGGTACTGAAAAGGAACCTGGAGTTATTTTTATTCTCACCAATTATAGATGAATAATATAAAGTTCTAGCTTTACGGAGAGCTTTTATTTGCGTTAGCAGGCTATCTCCAGGATAAGTACGATTCCTCAATGCTAGTGGAGTGTCATTTGCTTTCTAGTTTTCTAGATGTCTGTTTTTAACTCAGAATTGAACCAAGGAGCTAATCTCCTCTACTTTCTTTTTGAGCAGAGCAGCTTTATCAAGTGAAGTTTGCATCAAAGTTATAAGATGATCAACTAGATGATCTAAGTCACTGTTCTCTGATGCGTTAATCTGCAAGACAGAGGAAAACATTGATGGAAGACATTGTTTAAATTTGGTTACAGCAGTTTCTGGTAAGCACCTGCTAAGAT
>JBBPBX010055095.1:0-13146 GCA_038048925.1 Garcialebias charrua | reverse complement strand
GCTCACTGCTAAAAAACAAAACAAACAAAGATAGGTGATAATGTTTTTGCCCCTGTCTCTGTGTGTGTACTTCTATAAGCAAAGTATTTCATGAATTGGATGGATTTAATTGAACTCTTAGGAAATAATTATTGGATGTTTAACTGATTAACTTTTGAAGCCAGGCTAGTTTAAGATAATTGCCACAGCTAAGAGATTTTGATTAGCGTTATAACTACAGTATACTGTACTGTGACTCTTTTGCAGATATTGAGCTAAAAGAAATGCTTGTTTTCTTTTCACATTTTCAAATTAGCAACATTTGGTAAAGAGTTCTCATATTTTGCGTTGGTCCTTTCATTGTCACACTAATTATATACCGTATTTTCTGCCGTACAGTCGCACCGCTGTATAAGTCGCATCAGTCCAAATATGTCTCATAAAGTGAAAAGAACATAAATAAGTCGCTTCGCCGTATAAGTCACATCTATTGTGCGTCACCACTGACAACCCAGAAATGTGGGCCGGTGTTGTGCCAAAAATGATGGGCTACCAAATGGCAGCCATGGGAGAGTGCACAGGACTTTAACAAGAATTTAACGAGATTAACACTTAAAAAAACAATTTTTTGTTTGCTCAAAATTATAGTAAAGGTGTGTCTCAGTTGAACATTTCCTTACTAAATGCACTTTAATGGTCAAATCAGCTGCATTTCATCTGAGCGACGAAATGCAGCTGATTGGATGTTTGCTCCGGGCGTTCCGGAGCGAGACGAAGATGGCTTGGTATGGCAAGCCAAGTGTCTCATTAATAGCCACTTTTTTCTCTCTCTCAATGCTTTTAAATTGCTCTCTGTCTGTGTATCAGAGCAGTGCCTATTTTTATTTTTACACGTCTCCCGAAATGGAAACTACTGTTTTGGATCTGACCGACTGGACTTTCGCCATAGATTACAAATTCTTTCAACAAAGCGATAGGGTCCTGGAGAACCATCATCTGCTCGGACGAGGCATGCAGCTGGATATATCCAGCGGGTTCGGATGTTGTCAGTCCATACAATGGGCGTTATCAACTGTTTTCATCCCCATTCGTAGCGGAGAATAGGTAACCTAATAGCATGTTTAACAGAATGTTATCAGCGTTATAATCGCTGTGAGTAGGCAGCATGTTTCCGTCAACCTGGAAGTGTAGCGTTTTTGTTTTTTTCAGCTTAAGTAACAGTTTTCCTCAACCTAACCTTAAACCTGACCCAGAGGACCAACCCTAAACCTAACCCCCTTACCCTTGTGCCTAAACCTAACCAAGACCCTAAACATAACGCCAGAGGCTTTACTCAAAACTTTAATACGTTGCTTTGCTGTATAAGTAGGCATGCTAATTTATCAAAAAACAAACAAACTGTGACTTATATAGCAAAAAATATGGTACTCAGGCAGCATACAGGCACCACTGTCCTGCCATGCAAATGTCTTCTGAAGCGTTCGAAACACATTCCAGCAGCAGACTGTTAAAAATGCACTTCTCACCGTCTGCTGCAGCCTCCCTTCAAACACCAGATGTTGACCTGAGAAGATCCATCGAGTGAGTGGTCAGAACTGGAACAGATCGCCACTGTGGTCTGTTCTCCATTTTCACAGAAACAAGCGTGTTTCCTACATTAACTCTCTCTTCCCTTTGTGTCGTATAAATAGATAAAGATTGAGTAAGAGCAACAAGACTGACTTTGGTTAGGAGGAAGTGTGCTTTTCTGCCACTGAACTCTGACAGGAACAAAGCTCTCCTAAAGAGTGAACTTCTCTTCTGGAGCATGAACTTCAAGCAGGGCTCTTCAAATAAACTGCTTAGGGGCCTGACATCCAGCAGTTATTGTCATTAAGTAAGTTTTTTTAATGGTTCAAAATCTAGTTTGATTTCAAATGGTGAGCCAAATCAATAAACCGTGAGCATGATTTGGCCCCCGGGCCACCAGTTGAATAGCCCTGACTTAAAGCGTATTTTAAAATACTCTATCATCACTTTCTAGTTGTCTCTTTTTAATGTTGCATTATTAGATTTAGTCTGAAAGCATTCAAATTTGTTGCAGCACAAACAACAAAAAAGCAAATTCTTATTTCTTTATTTCAAATCAGACTATAAAATAACATATTTTTTTTAATTTATAAAATTAGAGCGTATTTAACCCCAATTGAAAATAACATATTTAAAAAAAAAAAAAAATTAGAGCGTATTTAACCCCAATTGAATTAGACTTCTGTAAATATTAGCGACAGTTCTTTATTTTTCTTTCTATGTTGATGTCAATGCTCTTCATTTTCTATCTCACTTTGATTTCCAGATGAACGGGTTCAAATACAATGTGAAAGTTTAAAAAATTGTATTCTGAAGAATAACTATTATCCAGAAGTCATAACTAAGAGAGCAAGAACTCAAAGATACAAATAAGAAAGTGTGCAAACAAAACTTGGCCCAAACTGTTCACTGAACGATTTTATATCAAACAGCTCCAAGACTAAATGTGAAATGTGATCTCTGCTAAATGGCTCAATAAATCCAACCTCTTCACAGACGGTTTAAACATTGTGATGCCTCATCCACCCAAAAATTATTAAATATTGCTCTAATATGCTTGATAGGAAACAATGCAATTTGGACTTACCGTAATTTTCGGACTATAAGGCACACTGGGTTTTAATACAATTGAATTCAATTCAAATCCAAAAAAACTTTATTTATCCCCAGGGAGCCAATTAAAAGAGGCACATTAAGCGAAACTATCTTTGACAGATTTTTGAGCATTGTGTACCACATAAAATCAGTTTGAGGTCACTGAACACAACCAGAAATAATGCATAAGGATTTTTTTTTTTTTAGAAAATCAAAGGATTTTAAGTCTGAAAAATACAGTACATAAAAGTTAAAGTCAAACAGTGAATCAGATCAGCTTCCATTCAAAAGTGCCATTAACGATCAGTGTTTCTTTTCCATTAAGTCATGACTATTTTAGGGAAAAATCCCTTCTTCATCCTCTTATAACAATACCCTTTGAGTATGTGCATCGAATACAAGTCTATTTTTAACAGATGTGCATACAAGATCAATGTTCTTGATCACGAGTGAATCCTCACAAAATCTTTATAGCATCAATAACTCACCTTTAAATAGTAAATAAATGCAATTGTTTTCATTGAAAAAGACTTCTGGACAGAAGTCGAAACGTTTTCTGCAACAAATAAAGTCCAGTTGATCCTGTATTGAACGCCTTTTTTGATTTCATCATGTCCTGGACGACTGAGAATCTTCACCAGCAAATTGTTTTCATCGTGTTTAAAATTGCATCTCATAAAAACTACCATAAGGAGGGAATAAATTACGTCATAGCTGCAGAAATGTCAGAAAAACTGCAGACCAAGCGATGAGGCAAAAGTTTAACAGGAAATGAAAAGTGTCTATTGTGTTTTTTTATATATAATATCAAGTTTATAAAGCAACAGATGTGTTGCAAAACGACAGAGATGTGACGAGCCGCACAGCCAGGGGAGAAACTATTAGAGTTAACAGCATCTGTTGGACACAGATTCTCAGAAGTCTGTGGGCTTGGTGGTAGCAGAACCTGGTTTCAGGTCTCTTAAAAATACTCTCAATTCCCCTTGGAATAGAGGAACCTGACAAACTGCAGCCTGGGATTTACTCTTTGAAATGTCTGCACATTTAATGACCTTCCATTATGACTGCCTGCACCTGAAGCATCCGACAAACTGACTGAGTGGTCATTAAAGATGTTGTGACATGATGAACGATGCATAAAGTGGCACAACATATATATGTTGTATCATTCAACTATGTTCGTTTTTACAAGCAAAATGATAAATCAATGAAAATTTGTTTCAAAGTGATTTTAAACTTGGCGCCGTGTTTCGTAACGGGAAATCCGGGTACTTCCGCATGCGACATGCCATGTGACGTAGGGATATGAAGTTCAGTCTGCGGCTGCTATTAGAACGCAGTTTCATTGTCTTCAAGATCACCTTTTTTTTTTTTGTATAACATGAAAAATGCCGGAAAGTTGTGTTGGGTTTGTGTGTTCTAATATTGACAGTGAACAAGTGAGCCTTTTCACTTTCCCAAAAGATGAAAAACTTTGTCAAGAATGGACAAAACAAGTCGGAGTCCACCTCGCTCCCTGAACGGTAAGGCTCAAATAAATACGCTGCAGACCTACATTAGAACCAGCTGTTTCTTGTTCATCACTCGAACTAACTTCGGCTTCCCAAACTGAAGACAAATCGCTCAAATCTTCACTTAAATTGCTTAATTCCTCGGTTTCTATATTCTCTGCCATTGTTATTTACGATGTGCGTTCATTGCATTGCGTCATAAAAATGCGTCTGCGTTTGACCCCTCCTTTCTCCACCCGAAAACTGCGACGCACTGCAGTTACGTCATTAAAACTATTTTATTAAAAAATACTTTTGTATATTAATTATTCGAAGCATCTGTGTACAAAAAAAATCAAAGCTGAGTAGCTCCTCTTTCTAAAGATGTCTATGTTTTAGCATATTGTCACAATACCTTTAACCCCCCCCCCAGTGTTGACACTGATAATACAGCTCTCTGACAGATCCTAACTCCTCATTTACGCCCAAACCCACCTCCCCTCACCTCTGCACACAAAATGTGATTTCCCCAGTCCTCCGACTGGAAACCGCACCGTCCTACTCCCCGTGTGAAAAATGAAGATATGCAGATATCTGATTACGGGGGCACAGACTAGTCGCTGCAGTGACAGCTGTGCCGCAGTGATAGGTGGGCGAAACAGCTATAACGTGTGATTGCGTGCCAACGGGCAATATTGCTCTAAAGTTAACGCTGCAGCCAACTTTTCCACGTTGCCAACTGGTTGTCGCACATGTCCGCCTGATCTGAGTGAGATGAACCTCAGGAAGAGGAGTTTGAACTGTTTTCATCGACTAGTCGCCTGATTCTTTCACACAGTGGATGCAGCATCCGCCTCCATCCCTCCTGTCTCACCTCCTGCAGCCAGCTGTGTGCTGCAGGGAGGAGGGCCGGCCTCCAGGGAGGCGTGGAGTGGCCACTCCACGACCAGGCTGGAAGGCACTCGGGCAGCCATGGTGCCTTTTGTCTCCCTGTCCAATCTGGCCTCCTCATCTCCCCCCTCCTCGTCCTCCCAGCGCTTCGATCTGCTCCTGCTGCTGCATCTCACGTGACAGCAGAGCCCTGATGGAGAGAGCAGAGACCCATCTGGACCTCAGGACAGAGAGAGGACAGGAAAAAAAAAAAAGACCAGATGTGTTTTAGTCAAGGTCCAAACACCAGCTGGATCACCTTGATTGGAATTTTTTTTATTTATTTTGTCCAACAGTTAAACAGATAGTCTATTTTCAAAATAAATGCCCTGTCAATCATTTTCCTTTTACAGATGAAGAAGAGATGGACGTCACCTTGCTGCAGTTACAACAGCTGCTTCCCTCCATCTTTGAGCCAGTTTCACTTGAATCCAGCATCACGGGTGTCTGATGACAAGCCACGCCCCCCCGGGGGGTCAACCCTGCGTGGGCTGGGAGACAGAGCGCTCCTCCACACGACAGGCGCGTGGCAGCCCCGCAGGAGAGGAGGAGACGGAGCGCGAGACTCTGCGGTTCCACTCGACCACAGCAAAAATAAAAATTATAATATAAAGGATCGTGATAGAAGCGGATTTTTTTTTAACCCTGCTGTGTTNTGATTATCTATTAGGAGTGCAAACAGTTGAGCCTAAAAGCCCATGACCGCCCCTCTCATAGAAGTCACTGAGCCTTTCAGTCACTATTTATACAAGCAGGTGCTACGTCTGATACATGTGATGGAATGAAAAAAGTGGTTGTCAGACCAAAACATGATCAACAAGATATAGTTCTACTTCTAAGTGTTTAAGAATATGTGGTGTCACATAAATACATAGTTCGTCCTGCAGATCCAGTCATTGTTGACTCATCATGCCAAACCAGGAGCTCAACAAGCACATGTGCCCTTTGCTTTTCTAAACTGATGTGGAATAACACAATCTGCTCTGCCTAAACACATGTACCAAAACAGGAGAGGGCTTTCAAACTGCTAGCATACTTATACTTACTTAGAAAAAAGTGAGAATCTTGACGTAAAATTTTCTTTTAAAAGTAGATTTTCAGTCATGCAAATCATTGATCTTTAAGCCAATGCCAACCCTGGTCCTTGAGGAACACCATCCTGCATGTTTGAGTTGTTTCTCTGCGCCAACACACCTGGTTCAGTGGTTTAATTACTTCCTTACGTTCGGCAGATGCCTGCCAATCGTCTTTCATTCAAATCAGGTGTGTTGGAGCAGAGGAACAACTAAAATTAAAGCTGCAAGCAGCATTGAGGCCCTCGCAGCTTAGCGCCGCTCCAGCCTTATTAGGTCGACCACGGGACCTCCAGCTGATCTGCTCGGTCACCACCTCGAAC
Organism: Garcialebias charrua; assembly: GCA_038048925.1. NCBI lineage: Eukaryota > Metazoa > Chordata > Actinopteri > Cyprinodontiformes > Rivulidae > Garcialebias > Garcialebias charrua. The sequence continues at coordinate 6,687 of JBBPBX010055095.1, read as the reverse complement.
TCTCTCATGCCCATCCAGCACCCGTTTGCCAAGAACAGTTAGCGAATAACAACAATATATACGTGTTTAGAAGTGCTGACTGGTGACACACAGTAAATGTAGAACAGATCAGATGATCTAGCAATGAGATGTAACAGTTTGAAAAATAATGTAGGGGGCGCACTGAAAAATAATGTAGGGGGCGCACTAAAGTTATCTGAAGTGCTCACTGATGATGTACAATAAATCTGGTAAATATCGGATGATGTATAACTGAGATATAACAGTTTGAATAATCTAAGGGACGCACTTGAGTCAAATGTTAGCCCACCATATCAATGTGTCCACGAGGCCACTGATTATACACAATAAATCTGGTTTAGATCGGATGATGTATCACTGAGATATAACAATTTGAATAATCTAGGGGGCGCTCTTGAGTCATATGTTAAACCACAATATCAATGTGTCCACAAGGTCTCACTGATGAAGCATAGTAAATCTCGTGCAGATCGGATAATGTATCACTGAGATATAACTGTAGTAATAATATAGGGGGCGCTATGGAGTATAAATTTACATACCATTATCAATGTGTATAGAAGTGTTCACTGATGAATCACAATAAATATCGTGCAGATCGGATAATGTATCACTAAGATATAACTGTAGTAATAATATAGGGGGCGCTATGGAGTAAAAATTTACATACCATTATCAATGTGTGTCGAAGTGTTCACTGAAGATGCACAATAAATCTGGTTTAGATCGGATGATGTATCACTGAGATATAACGATTTGAATAATCTAGGGGGCGCTCTTGAGTCATATGTTAAACCACAATATCAATGTGTCCACAAGGTCTCACTGATGAAGCATAGTAAATCTCGTGCAGATCGGATAATGTATCACTGAGATATAACTGTAGTAATAATATAGGGGGCGCTATGGAGTAAAAATTTACATACCATTATCAATGTGTGTAGAAGTGTTCACTGATGAATCACAATAAATCTCGTGCAGATCGGATAATGTATCACTAAGATATAACTGTAGTAATAATATAGGGGGCGCTATGGAGTAAAAATTTACATACCATTATCAATGTGTGTCGAAGTGTTCACTGATAAAGCACAATAAATCTCGTGCAGATCGGATAATGTATCACTGAGATATAACTGTAGTAATAATATAGGGGGCGCTATGGAGTAAAAATTTACATACCATTATCAATGTGTGTAGAAGTGTTCACTGATGAATCACAATAAATCTCGTGCAGATCGGATAATGTATCACTAAGATATAACTGTAGTAATAATATAGGGGGCGCTATGGAGTAAAAATTTACATACCATTATCAATGTGTGTCGAAGTGTTCACTGATAAAGCACAATAAATCTCGTGCAGATCGGATAATGTATCACTGAGATATAACTGTAGTAATAATATAGGGGGCGCTATGGAGTAAAAATTTACATACCATTATCAATGTGTGTCGAAGTGTTCACTGATAAAGCACAATAAATCTCGTGCAGATCGGATAATGTATCACTGAGATATAACTGTAGTAATAATATAGGGGGCGCTATGGAGTAAAAATTTACATACCATTATCAATGTGTGTAGAAGTGTTCACTGATGAATCACAATAAATCTCGTGCAGATCGGATAATGTATCACTAAGATATAACTGTAGTAATAATATAGGGGGCGCTATGGAGTAAAAATTTACATACCATTATCAATGTGTGTAGAAGTGTTCTATGATGAATCATAATAAATCTGGTTCAGATCAGATGATGTATCACTGAGATATAACTATAGAAATAATGTAGGGGGCGCACTTGAGTCAAATGTTAAACCACAATATCAATGTGTCCACAAGGGCTCACTGATGATGCACAATAAATCTGGTTCAGATCGGATGATGTATCACTGAGATATAACAGTTTGAATAATCTAGGGGGCGCTCTGGAGTCATATGTTAGCCCACCATATCAATGTGTCCACAAGGGCTCACTGATGATGCACAATAAATCTGGTTCAGATCGGATGATGTATCACTGAGATATAACTATAGAAATAATGTAGGGGGCGCACTTGAGTCAAATGTTAGCCCACCATATCAATGTGTCCACAAGGGCTCACTGATGATGCACAATAAATCTGGTTCAGATCGGATGATGTATCACTGAGATACAACAGTTTGAATAATCTAGGGGGCGCTATGGAGGCTATTTGCTAATTAGCATAAACACCTGTTCAAGGGGTGGGTAATGATCGATCATAATGATTTTGGTACTCCTCAGATCAAATCTGTGGAGTTTAGAACCAAACGTATGGTGACGGCGTTACGTCTTACTTCGCCACGTCACCACGCCCACTTGCTCCACCCAAAACGAACAGTGCTGGAAAGCTTGTTACACCAACATGTCTTCGGTGACTGGATACAATGTCACGCTGATTAGGTAACAGGGATCCGATATGGACCGTTCAACAAAAAACTTTACACTTCCTGTTGTCAGGGGGCGTGGCTTAAGTGATGTCATGATTTGACCATACAGTTTTGCAGGGGACCGGATGTGGGTCAATCACTGAAGGTTTTATGTGTTAGACAGTTTTCGTGTAAGAGTTGTAAGCGTTTCGTTTTTCATGGCGAGATGTCCAACTTTGAGGTCTGGCCCCGCCCCTTCACCATGCATGAAAACGCACAGTTTTGATAACATTTGTTCCCCCGTGCCTTATAAAGAAACTGGCCAAGTTTGAATCAAATCGAGCGAAATCCCTAGGAGGAGTTCGTTGAAATGCAGAGGCTGTAAACGGCCAAAAAGGGGTGAAAATTTGGTCATCGTTCCAAAATGGCCGCCTTACCATTTATCGTACAACATTGGTGCCAGAGGGTTTTCTGTGCATCTTGGTGAGTTGGACAAGTGTACCAAATTTCATGATTCTACGTCAAACTAAGGTCAATGCAGAGGGTATTTTGAATATTTCTAGGGGGCGCTCTTGAGCCGTTTCTGTAGCGATTTGCTAATTAGCATAAACACCTGTTCAAGGGGTGGGCAATGATCGATCATACTGATTTTGGTACTTCTCGGATCAAATCTGTGGATTTTAGATCCAAACGTATGGTTATGGCGTTACGTCTTACTTCGCCATGTCGCCACGCCCACTTGCTCCACCCAAAACGAACAGTGCTGGAAAGCTTGTTACACCAACATGTCTTTAGTCACTGGACACAATGTCACGCTGATTAGGTAACACGGGTCCGATATGGACCTTTCAAAGTAAAACTTTACACTTCCTGTTGTCAGGGGGCGTGGCTTAAGTGATGTCATGATCTGACCATTCAGTATTAAAGGGGACCGGATGTGCGTCAATCACTGAAGGTTTGATGTATTAGACAGTTTTCGTGTAAGAGCTGTAAACGTTTCGTTTTTCATGGCGAGATGTCCAAATTTGAGGTCTGGCCCCGCCCCTTCAGCATGCATGAAAACGCACAATTTTGATATCGTTTGTTCCCCCGTGCCTTATGAAGAAACTGGCCAAGTTTGAACCAAATCGAGCGAAATCCATAGGAGGAGTTGGTTCAAATGCGGAGGTTGTAAACGGCCAAAAAGTTGTGAAAATTTGGTCATCGTTCCAAAATGGCCGCCTTCCCATTTATTGTACAACGTTGGTGCCAGAGGGTTTTCTGTGTATCTTGGTGAGATGGACAAGTGTACCAAATTTCATGATTCTACGTCAAACTAAGGTCATGCGGAGGGTATTTTGAATATTTCTAGGGGGCGCTCTTGAGCCGTTTCTGTGGCGATTTTTGCCACGCCCCCAAAATACGTAATTTTTCACCAGTCCTGACGAGTCCGCCGAATTTGGTGAGTTTTCGTATATGATAAAGCCCCCAAAAGGCCACTTCTTTTGGGAACAGAATAAAAATAATAATAATTAAAGCTGCAAGCAGCATTGAGGCCCTCGCAGCTTAGCGCCGCTCGGACCTTATTGAGGCGACCGCGCGAGCTCCAGCTCGTCCGCTCGGTCGCCATTTCGAAGTCTCTCGTGTCTACTCCGCACCAGGGGTGCACACGCACAATAAATCTGGTTCAGATCAGATGATGTCTCACTGAGATATAACAGTTTGAATAATCTAGGGGGCGCTATGGAGTTATATGTTAAATCACAAAATCAATGTGTCCACAAGGGCTCACTGATGATGCACAATAAATCTGGTTCAGATCGGATGATGTATCACTGAGATATAACTATAGAAATAATGTAGGGGGCGCACTTGAGTTAAATGTTAGCCCACCATATCAATGTGTCCACAAGGGCTCACTGATGATGCACAATAAATCTCGTGCAGATCGGATAATGTATCACTAAGATATAACTGTAGTAATAATACAGGGGGCGCTATGGAGTAAAAATTTACATACCATTATCAATGTGTGTAGAAGTGTTCACTGATGAATCATAATAAATCTCGTGCAGATCGGATAATGTATCACTAAGATATAACTGTAGTAATAATATAGGGGGCGCTATGGAGTAATAATTTACATAACATTATCAATGTGTGTCGAAGTGTTCACTGATAAAGCACAATAAATCTCGTGCAGATCGGATAATGTATCACTAAGATATAACTGTAGTAATAATATAGGGGGCGCTATGGAGTAAAAATTTACATACCATTATCAATGTGTGTAGAAGTGTTCACTGATTAATCACAATAAATCTCGTGCAGATTGGATGATGTATCACTGAGATATAACTGTAGTAATCCAATTAAAAAGTGACTTCCTGTTCTGAGGGGGCGGGGCTTCGATGACATCACAACATGACCACAGAGGATCGTCGGGCATCCAACAGGGATGACTCATGCCAAGATTGGTACATTTTGGTCTTTCAGTGTGAAAGTTGAAGCGGTTTGAAATTTATGGCGTGAAGCGCAAGTTTGAGGCCTGGCCACGCCCCTTTAGCATAAACGAAAACAAAAGATTTTCTTATCTTTTACTGTCCAATGTGTTAAGGGCATACTAACCAAGTTTGAAGGCAATCCTTCAAAATCCCTAAGAGGAGTTCATTTAAATACGCAATTCAAAAACGTCTGAAAATGACCTTTGACCCAAAATGGCCGACTTCGTGTTTGTTTTGGACCAGTGCTCCAAGAGAGTTTTTCATAGATCCTGAGAAGATAAATATATTCACCGAGTTTCAGAATTATCGGGGAAAAATGGCTTGGGATTGATGTTTTGAAATATTCTAGGGGGCGCTATGGAGGCTATTTGCTAATTAGCATAAACACCTGTTCAAGGGGTGGGCAATGATCAATCATACTGATTTTGGTACTCCTTGGATCAAATCTGTGGATTTTAGATCCAAACGTATGGTGATGGCGTTACGTCTTACTTCGCCATGTCGCCACGCCCACTTGCTCGACCCAAAACGAACAGTGCTGGAAAGCTTGTTACACCAACATGTCTTTAGTCACTGGACACAATGTCACGCTGATTAGGTAACAGGGGTCCGATATGGACCGTTCAACCTAAAACTTTACACTTCCTGTTGTCAGGGGGCGTGGCTTAAGTGATGTCATGATTTGACCATACAGTTTTGTAGGGGACCGGATGTGGGTCAATAACTGAAGGTTTGATGTATTAGACTCTTTTCGTGTAAGAGCTGTAAGCGTTTCGTTTTTCATGGCGAGATGTCCAACTTTGACGTCTGGCCCCGCCCCTTCAGCATTCATGAAAACGCACAATTTTGATATTGTTTGTTTGTCCATGCCTTATGAAGAAACTGGCCAAGTTTGAACCAAATCGAGTGAAATTCATAGGAGGAGTTCGTTCAAATGCGGAGGCTGTAAACGGCCAAAAAGGGGTGAAAATTTGGTCATCGTTCCAAAATGGCCGCCTTCCCGTTTATTGTACAACGTTGGTGCCAGAGGGCTTTCTGTACATCTTGGTGAGTTGGACAAGTGTACCAAATTTCATGAATCTACGTCAAACTAAGGTCAATGCGGAGGGTATTTTGAATATTTCTAGGGGGCGCTCTTGAGCCGTTTCTGTAGCAATTTGCTAATTGAATGTCCAACGTAAAACTAACTTGACTGCGGTTTAATGTGGTGCAATGGCTCTGCAGACATTGCACGTTGCTGTCTTGCGGTGTTTAGTGTAAAATACTTCCACACAGCCAACATGTTATGATGAAAAGTTGGCTAACTGTTAGCTAAGAAGCTACTCATATAGTCTGCGCACTGTAGCTGGCTGCAAACTGTGGAATGGATTTTCCTGAATGTGACGTGAGGTGGGTCTTATTACTCTGGGTTCATCAGACAAGACTCAGGATCGGATCGGCTCCACCCCTACTACCGTTGCATTGTGGGGAATATAGATGTGGTGCGTGCAAAACACCAGCGGGCGGCTGTGGCCTGCGGGCCATTTCTAATAGTAATTAAATATCATACATGTCATGGTCTATCTGTTTATGTTTAATCCAGCCCTGTGTCTCCTAGTTGTCTGGTTTCTGTGTTCTGTCTGTTTGTGCTTAATTAAGCTTTCTGTTTTGTTCAGTCTTTTGTGCTTAATCTAGTCTTCATGTTAGTTTAATTCATCTTCCTGTGTTCTGTCTGTTTGTGCTTAATTCAGCTTTCTGTTTTGTTTCAGTCTTTTGTGTTTAATAGTCTTCATGTTTGCTTAATTCAGCTTG
>JBBPBX010055094.1:11466-23226 GCA_038048925.1 Garcialebias charrua | reverse complement strand
CACAATAATTTTTTTTTGTTTACCAAATGAAGCTGACAAAATGAGACATAAAGCACTTTGAGATTTTTATTAATGAAAAGTGCATTATAAATGGAATTCATTATTATTATTATTATTAAAGTGACACAAAATGATGTGAACAACTCTTCTAACATTGTTTGAAACATTCTTTTTTTTTCTGTCCAAGAAGGACTCATTATATTTGTTCTTGTTATAGTTTTTACCACAATGATGGGTTATCCATCTCCACTGAACGGAATAAAAACAGTTTTTTAATGTTTTAATCCAGAAACACTGCTTTCGTATCGTGATGGATGAAGGGTGTTCTGAAAGAGAATTCAGGGCCTGGATGGCAAGGTTGGGTCTGTAGATGCCACATCTTATTTATGGCTGCATGGAGTGCAGGGTCAGGTCCTTCCACAGAAAGAATGAGTTTCCTTCAGGCAATAAAAAAAAAAAGTCATGGTAATTGTCTGTCTGCTCGTGATGGGCCTGAGCGACTGGCCTGCACTCCAGCAGATGAGGCTGGGGTGGAAAAAGATAAAGAGGTTTCATTTGGATGTTGGTTTGCTTTGATTTTGGTGAATGAAGTTGCAGACTTGGTCAGAAGAAATGCTTTTTGGCTTTGATTAAAAAAAAGATGAATATTTTCACTGTGCAAACCTACATTTATTTATTTTTTTTATTTTTTTTAAAGAGAAGCGTTTTAGGTTAGGATTTAAAATGACCAAGTCTGGTGTTTATGAGTCTCTCCTGCAAAATAGTCACATGAACTGAGTGAGAAGCAGCTCCAGCTCGAACTTCACAGCCGACGTTTGCACTGAACTGGAGGCGTTGGAAAGATAATTAGGTGTTGCTTGTGTCTTCATTTTATTAATGTAGAATTTGCTGTTAATACCAGATTCTGAAACAACCACAAAAAAATGTTAAAACATTGTTAAAATATGACAACAAAACTATAATTTGCCCGTTGTTTAAACACAATTTTTAATTTGAACAGTTCAACAGCATATTTTATTTTGAAGCAGAGAATATCAGTTTGTGTGTGTGTTTTTTTAATTTATTTATTTTTAAACATGATTGGAGGAAAAAAAGAGGCCTTTAGAAACAAAGATGACGGCATATCCCCTTTGCATTCTCAGGATAATGGTTCAGAAATAATTTTATAAGGTAAGTGTTAAGAAAAGGTTTTTACAGTCAGTGTGCAAATGTAGCTGAACATGAGACTTCTCTGGTTTTACAGCAAGAAGTCAGTGAGGTCCTCTTGACCCCGTCTTCAAAGAGCCTGCCTAATGGCGACCTAGACGAGGTTGAGGCAGCTGAAGCCAACGGACTGGAGACCCCAGCAGCAGCTTCGACGGCAGCATCTGGTGATGATGGGATGGATGGCGTTGCATTGGAGACTCTGGATCCAGACACGGATGCTGTTGAGGGAAGATCGGCGGCCCTTGTAGCTGCAGCCAGAGCCGTGGTGTTAGAGGGCCATTTGAATCAGCGGTTAGCAGCTGGGGGCCACGCATGTGCCCAGTGCGATCGAGTCTTCATGTCCAGGCAGGGGCTGAGGTCCCACGAGAGGAGCCACTCGGCCATGGCTCTGTTCAGCCGCGAGGACAAATACAGCTGCCAGTACTGCCAGTTCGTCTCACCCTTCAGACACAAGTAATTACTGAACATCGAGTCTGTTCCATTTGTTCGGTTCTGAGAGTTCTCATATTTTATGGTTGCAGCATTGTTTAATTGTGTTCGTTTTGTTTAAACGCCTAGCATTTCTTGAAGAAATGCATATCACCCACCATCATGCTAGTTTTAGATTAAGATCATCTAATAGTGAGAAGAAACAAAGCTATAGCTGTTTTGGTCAAAACCTGTAAATGACTAAAACGCACCATCTCATGTTAGATTAACATGCATTAGCTCTTTGAGTAAGTGTTGAAGACGACTCTCGGCTACTAGCGCACCAAAGTTTTGCTCGTAACTGTAAAACTGTTATAGACATGTTTATGTTTTCTAAGCTTGCATAGCAGTGGTGGCCATCTTGAAGGTGGTTGACTCCAAGTGTTAATCTGTTCTAGATGTACCTCCAGTAATTACATTTTAAGAGTTTCATTCAAATCCATCCAGGAGTTCATTAGATATTTAGATAGATAAGAAATAAAACAGTATTGTCCTTTTGCCTTCAGCAGCGGGTGATAAAAACAAATGGATCCACCCAGACTTGTCCAATTCGTAGCCCTTTCCATGGCATTGTAAACATCTATCTTCGCCCTCGTTCCTCCATCTGTTCTTCAGATCACCTGGTTGTTTGAACTCATTTTGTTCTGTGCTCCGTTTTGCACCTCATCCTGTTTACCCGATCGCAGTCCCTCTGAATCTTCAATCTTCTTTGAGATTTCCTGCCTGCCAGGAGAGAAAGACAAACAGTACGGCCAGACGGACGTTTTGCTCGTGTGATTTGTTTTTATCCGCCACAGCGACACAAGGAGAGAGTGGTGGAAAGAGAGAATCCTCATCTCGTCTGAGCTCCCAGGTGTAATCCCTCTGTACTGCATGTGCCCTGACCCAGAAAGAAGCAGCATTCCCCATGCCACCTCAGAAGCTGGCATTAAAAACACAGCTAACAGTCCTACAGGCGCTAACACACTTATTCCCTGCAGGTAGATGAGTTCTCTTTTATTGCTTCTTATGTAGTCATTGGAAATGTGTGGACACTTTGGATCTATTTTTATCCTCTTATCTCATCTCCCTTTATTTATTTATTTTGATTGCTTTCCGCCAAAAGCTCAAGGTGGACGATCATGTTTTTTCTCATGATTATGTCTGTCTGCTAACAAAATACCACATGAACCGATGGACATACAGGTGCATCTAAAGTAATTAGAATAACATGAAAAAATTCTATAGCTTTTGTCAGTCATTTCAGAAAGTGAAACTCTTATAGATTCATTACGTAGAATGAACTATTTCAAGCTTTTATTTCTTGTAATTTTGATGATTATGGCTAAAAAACAAACAAAATAAAACTAAATTCAGTGTCTAATAAAATTAGAATACTCCACAGCCAGCTTTTGGTACCTTTGTTAGTTTGGACAGGAGTCAAATCCTGCTGGACAATGACCTCAGCATCCCCATAAAGCTCATCAGCCGAAGGAAGCATGAAGTTTCTAATGTCCTGGTAGATGCTGCGCTGACTAGACTTGTAATGAATCAACATTATATGTGAGTTTCACTTTCTGAAATGTCTAAAAAAGCTAAGTTTGGTCCTCTGGACATTCAAAAAACAAAACAAAGCTTTATTTTGTTTTTTCAATGTCCAGAGGACCAGACTTAGCTTTTTTAGATTTTTCTACCTGGATTATTGAGCATGCATCAGGGTACTTTCTGAAATGATTGACAAAAAAGTAACTTTTTGATGATAATCTAATTTTTTGAGATGCACCTGTATTTTAATGCAACTTTCAGGGAATAGTAATTTGATGTACTGTAGTCCCTCATTTATCGTGGGGGATCCATACCCTGAGGCTCCGCGATAAGTGAAAACCTGTGAAGTAAGAATAGTAGTACAAGTAGTAAGTAGTAGTTTATTTTAGTATATGTATATATAAGACATTTTATACCCTTCCCACACTTACAATATTCTAAACAATGTTTCTAAACTCTAAATGCTCTAAAAGAGCACAGAATGTCATGATTTTTGCTCTCTGCCACCTGCTAGAGCTCTCGGCCACGCCCACTTCTCCGCTGCAGAGCTGAAATATGACACTGCAGGAGGAAGCTCCTCCTGCAGCTCTGGGCTGCACACAGGTGCAGCAGATGCTAAATAATTTAAAATAATTTATTTTGAATTAAAAATCCATGCCGATCTTGCGGCTAATCCATCAATCAGCCAATTGTGTGTCATGTTCAATCTTATTTTGAAAAACCGCGATGGAGCGAGTCCACGAAAAAAGAACCGTGAAGTAGCGGGTGACTACTGCACCTACAACTGATTAACAGTTGAAGCTACTTCAATTCAAGATGGCCACCACAGACGGGTGATTTTAGAAAACACAAAAATGTCTATATTTCAGTCAGTTGTACAGATACTGTGCTAAAGTTTGGTTTGATTATAGTGATGTCATTCACAGCATAAATTCCAAGATCTACTCAAGTTGTAAATTTTTTTTGCTTGAAACTACATTTTGATGATTCAGAGAGATTAATAGAGTCAGCCCTTTCATTAGCAAAATATCTTATGAACCACCAGATGGATTTAAACAAAACTTAAGAATGTATCCACTAAAGAAAAAAAAAGAATGTACCCTGTATTTACTAGATTTACTTCTAAAAATGTTAACTTTTGCTGTCGATCCATTTAAAGAAAGCATCCACAGCTAGTCAACATTAGCCAGCGCAAAACTGCATATAAGCGTCAGTTTTACAAAAATGATAGTAAAATTACATATAGTAGCTGAGAGTCATTCAAAACAAAGTTTGTTCATCTCACAGTGAGATTTCACTTCATTTTCAAGGTTTGCACAATAACAACACCATCATCTCTTACCAGATCTTACTCTAAAACTCCGACACGAAAGGCAGCAAGTGATATGGGTTCTTTCAAGGATTGCTAGATCTTTTATTTTCATGTTTTGTGTCAACAGCTTGGACAGGCACGTGCAGTCCCACCACGGTCACCACAAGCCCTTTAAGTGCAAGCTCTGTCCCTTTAAATCTGCTTACTTGAGTCGCTTGAAGAGCCACCTGCATAAGGCTCACACAGGTAACTCCTAAACACACAAGCCTAACAGCAAACTCCCATTTGTCATCTGTACGTGAAGATACCCTCATGCTCAGAACAAGATGTTTTTAACCAGTAAAATAAAAGAAAATAACCCAATAAGGAAGAGTTTATCCTCCTCGGGTAAGGCAGTCAGATAAGATTTGGATGTAATAGCCCCACTTTTCAGGATGTTTCTTGCCTTTTTTCAGCTTAAGCAAATAGACGGAAACGGGAAACAAGATGCTTTCAATCCCTCCTGGGTGCTTTCAAAACACAGATCAGATTAGCTGCATTGAGCTCTAACTTGTATTTGAATAAAATGTGATCAGCTGATTAAAATCTGAACGGCTCGCCTAACTAGTTTTACCGATTAGTCATTTCTACCTACAACAGTCCTCTGACATTTGCAAGTCCTCATCTTGTGCTCCTTTTATATTTATTGAAAAAAATAAATCAACCGTATCGTGATTTTTCTTTCTCCTTCAGGTGAGCAGCACACGTACAGGTGCTTGTCGTGCTCCTTCTCCACTATGACCATCAGCCAGCTGAAGGAGCATTCTCTGAGGGACCATGGTGAGGTCTTGACCCTCCCTAAACTACGAGCAGCAACCCAGGCTGCACATGCTGCCACCAGGCACCCTCGAATGGCTCCCAACACTCATCTGCACCCAGGTGGTAAGAGATTATCTGTAAATTTATGAAATGAACATGAGATCCACGAAATGCTGACCAATTTAGGAAAAAGACGTTTTATTTTCAGCTGTTTGAATACAGGTTATTTCTGTGCACCTCATCTAAAGCTACAGCCATCGAGTTAATAGCAAGTGATGAAAAGATGTTTTAAATGCCCATAAATGAGGAAGTTTACTTTCTTTATGCATTCACTTTGCTAAGATCTGAGAAAACAACTTTAGTTGACAGCTCTAGTTGCTTTGTTTTAGAGAACGTTTTGCATAAAGCAGGATGTAACAATCGTGATGAAAGCTCGACCACACTGCGTTTTGTCAGAGTTGATAACTTTTCCACAGCAATATTTCTAAACCAACTTTCACTAGTGGTCATATTATGGGTGTGACTTTACTATAAGGGTACATTTTCAAGTGATTTATTCATACTTTATAAATAGGTTGTTTGTACGTTTGTAAACATTTTATAAAGCATTAATAAAGAAATTATAAAACATTATTCATACACTGAAGGTGGCTCATTATAGAAAGTCAAATGCTGTATTTCAATTCATTCAGGTACATATACTGTATGTTTTTGCTAGTTACTTCAATACTTTTTTAACTACAGTAAATAACTTTATACGACAAAACAAACTTTGTATCTACAATCACCCTTATATTTCATGCTAGTAATATACTGAAAAGGGTAAATATCTAAAATAGGGCGATTCAACTGACAGTGACTTCAATCCAGCCCACTTTATTAAAAAATAAAATAAAAATGGAGGGGGGGGGGGTTTCTGGGTTTTGTTTATTGCATTTATTGTTCAATGCAATAAAATAAACACATTTAAAAGGCAACAGATTATTTTAAAACTTGGTGTATTTACATAATGATTTTAATCGCTGGATGTCCAGTCCCTGAGCTGCTGGTTTTCAGAAACTGACCCCCTGAGCAGTTTAGTTGAATGGCCCTGGAAGAATAGCTTTGTAGGGGCTGGAAATTGTAGTTTGATTACTGAGGGACCTTGCTGAAATTTACTGATGAAGCTAAAACTGAAATGCTTAAACGAAAAGAAGCAATACATTAATTGGAAGAAAAAAAAGTGCTTGCTAAAAGCTACATGTATCAAAATGCTAGTAAATAACTAAAAGTATGGAGTCAGTACATATTAATGTTGGATAACTATTTGGCAAGAAAAGAGTCAGTATTGACCTTGTTTTTGAGTCTTAAATAAAGATTGTCGTCATGATTCAAAGTTGGCTTTGGACCCAAGGAAGCAGACTTACACAAGGACTCCAGAAAACGTTGATTTTAATCATAAATATATACAAAACAACACAAATCACACAGAGGAGAAGCGGTCATTGTATAAAAGCCCAGTGGCAGACTGCAGATGACTGAGGGATGAGAGAATAAATGGACTAGGGCTGATGAGGTGATATGAGCTTCTGGTTTAATAGCAACAGGGAACAGGTGTAAGTGGGCGGAGCAAGACTGAGGAGCAGAAGCGAACTGGGAAATGACACCACAGTAAACAAACTAAACAAAAAACACGGAAAATACAAATCCCCAAACAAAAAATTACATAAACACCGATTGTGACATTTGTCATATTTTGAGCAGTTTATGCAATGTAATATTTTACAATTATACTTTTAGCTACTGAGACTAATTAACATTTTACTTCACTATAAAGGATTTTAGTTTTAACATACCATTTATATAGCTAATTGTATATTTATTTTATTTTAAATAAATCTAAATAGTTCAACTGCAGACTGAACCTTTAAACATTTGAATCTGTGACTGAATGGAATTTAACATTTACTTTAAAAATGCTATATATTTACCACAAACACATCAGGTTTCATTTAAAATCTCCATATTTGTGTGTAGTTGAAATCTAATATCCACGTTCACACTCAGTGCACCGCGGTCATCTGGGCAGCACCAAAACAAACTCTGAGAGACAGCAGAGCTGACAGATTGAATTTCAGCTCAACTCACAAGGTTCAGACTGAAGCAGTTTTTCTCTCGTTAGTGATTACCTAGTCTTTTGAGTGTTTAGACTTCCTGAAAACGCTAATAATAAATACACCTGGAAGAGTTGAGACATTTGAACCCACGTTCTCCCAGATCAGTCACTGAGCAAAACAGCAATCTGTCACTTTGCTCTAGAGCAGAGGTCCTCATCAAAATTGGCTACATGATGAACATTTATCTAAACATACAATGTAGAGGGCGGTAGTTATTGACATTCTTATTCTTTAGTTTATTTCAGTTCCTGCTGTCCTAAATAGATGCCATCTACCATGCTTTTTCAATTAGTTTAACTGAATCACTTGATCTAAATGTTAAATATTGGAAAAAAATTAATAAGGTGTTTTAATTAGCCTAAAGTCTAAATAAAGCATCTAAATTACCGTAATTTCCAGACAATAAGCCGCTATGTGCTTTGAACACAGCGGCTTATACAATGCTGTGGCTAATTTATGTTGTCCACTGTTGTCATCACTCTTTGTCAAACTCAGGTCTCTCTTGTAACTGAGTCCTGGAGGCTCAATGGGATTAACCTGTATAAATAAAAATTGAATGAATCTATGTATAACTATTATATCTGGGATTTTTGGAGCTATTTAAACACGTCTACTGAGCCATCTATTCACTTCCTGGAGATACTGTAAAAGAAAACTGTTGTCTGATTGGCTAATGCACTGCTGTCGTTGACCTTTTCTGAGCAGGGCTACAACTGCTCTGTCTTGTTTGTGCATGTTTAAATATTGTAGGACCTAATGTAATTTTGTTCATTCAACCTTTATTTATACAGGTTAATCCCATTGAGCCTCGGGGACTCGTTTACAAGAGAGACCTGTAATGAGCTTGTAGACTGAAAATGGCCCTGGGGCCATCACTTGACAAGCATCGGTCTAGACCACGTGTCAACCTCAAGGCCCGAGGGCCAAATACGGCCCTTGTTAACATCCTCTCTGGCACTCAAGATGATCTTTGAAAACCAAAATATTTGTATTGCTTCTCATTTTATCTAAAGGCTGATCAGTCATTTAGTGCTGACTTCTCATGACCACTTTGAAGCCAAGAAAAAAAAATTTTTTTCGTAATCTTTGATTTTTCATGTGGAAAAAGTGACACAGAACGTCAAGTGAAACTTGTAGAGGAAGCTGCAACCAACCAAGATGTCCAGTATCTGGCTGGAGTTAATGTGTTGACAGAAACTGGCCCTTGGTTAGAAGTACAGGCCCCTCTTTGTGACCGAGTTTGACACAGACCATCTCAGTACCAACACTGAGAGCTCTGCACTTTGTTCCAACACTCCCTTCTCATTCATGCAGTGCACTGAACAGTTTTAAAAAGAAATATCACCACCTTACTACAGAATTCACTCTATCTGCTACGTCATCTCCAAATATCACCACAATACAGAGAGGATATTAAAAGCATGAATCAGCCGAGACATTGTTTGAGTCGTGCAAATTTTTCTGCCTCTTCTTGCAAAAAGAAAGAAAAAATCTGAAATTGGATCTGAAGAATTTCAAAAATAACAAGTTTAAAAGCGTTTTCTTTTTTCTTTGCACGCTCCCTTCAACTCGGGAGTGCTGACAGTGGCATTTTTCACATAGATACATATTCTATTAGTGTCACTTTGCTTTATTTATTGATGTGTTGGAGGCTCAAAGTAGGGCGAGAATATGAGCTCAATCGCTGATATCACAGACTCGTGAGAGAGCGAATGAGGAGGGGAGCAGGGAGGGTACGAGTGATGACAGCCACAGTTACACTTCTGTACAAGTGAGGAGGGAGGCGATGTTTATGTTACATACTTTATATTCAAGTACTCATATTCTGGAGCCAATAAAAATACATCTTTTGAGTAAATTGTTCTGTCAAACATCCAAACGAAGAGAAAATGGCATCTCTTTGATTTGGGACTGATGCCTCGGTTGATGGTTTAGTCTTCAGAATTTTGAATAAAGATGTAAAATACTTCCAGGGTTATACTTCCAAGTTTTATAGTTTATACAAAATAAGCCCAGAATGCACACTGTGTTAAACATTTAAGCCTGTAACAGCAGGCAACAATGCCAGAGTCCCTCCTGTCAGCCATAACAGAAATCTGTCTGCACAGCCTTAAAAGAGGAAGAAAAAAACCACCAACTGTTGTAATAAATCTCAGTTTCTTCTTGTAGACTGGTCACAGCACTGACTGTCCACACCTCGGACTACTGGTGGTATAATGGTGCACAGAGCATTTTCTCTGCACACTTCAAGCCCCTCAGGTTCAATCAGTATGAGTGCCGCAGCTGATCTGAACATTGCACGTGCAGATCTTCACGTCACTTCTAATGGTGACCTTTACCCTGATGATTTACCGTCAAATTGTGCAAAGGTTGTCTCAAACTGATCTCATGAGAGCACTCCCAGTCACCAGACAAGAATCTGACAGAACCGCTTTGAACTGTGGTGGAGGAGGAGACACGAGGAGAGCATGCAGCAGACAAATCTGAAGAAACGATCTAATGTAAAGTCCATCACAGCATGAACTGAATATGATTAGAAATAAACACAAGGCCCTGCTTTGATTTAGTCATTTTGGAACTGTTTGTAGTTTTTCAAGATGTTATCAGACATCTTGTACAGTCAATATAAAATCAATCAGTCACTCTAGAAAGACTGTGTAGGGATGCACGATATTGGATTTTTGGATGATGTGTTAAAACTTATTTGGCCAATACCAGTACCAATTTTTTTTTCTTAGGCCTACTGTACTTACAGAGACTACATATCTTTTTTATGCTGTGGAATTAAAATAGTACATTATTCTGCATGGTCTTTGTCAGTTTGGCCTGTTACCAAATGCAGATGCCAAAAGGGGGCTTAAAATGATGTAACACTTCAACTTGGATTATGTTTAATGTCAATTTTAATCATCATGACATTTACTCTCTCTAATATAATGACAACACTCAAACAATGCAAATTTGTAAATTTTCACAAATCTAAACTTATCCTGCTCACAAGCGACAAGTGAAAAGCGCATAAGTAGTACCGGTAGTGCGTTAATAGTACTTGACAGTTTCTTAAATAAAAAAGTCACTTAAAACAGAAGCCTTTTATATCGTGAGCTATTTTGATGGAATGGCCGATGTCCGATATTTAACTTTATCATTAAAATCGGCCGATACCATGCCGATAATATTGTGTATCCCTACGTTGTGTCATGAACATTATTTCTCCGTTATTTTTACATGTATGATTACTTGTGTATGTGCCTTTGTATTTAAACTCTGGCACAACAGTTTCTTGCAGGATCAATAATGTTCTATCTTATCTTATTTAAACAGGCAAATACTACAGTTTATTAATGCTAGAATTTAAATTTGCTAAAACTACAATTTAAGCAGGAAAATAATACAATTTAAACATGCTAATGCTACAATTTAAACATGCTAACGGTAAAATTTGAACATGCAATAGCTATATTGCTAGTGCTACAATTTGAAGATACTTAAACTACAATTTAAGCAGGAAATGCTACAATTTTATAATTTTTTATTTATACATGTATTCATGTTTTAAAGTAAAACAAAACAGTTCCATAAACAACAAGAAATACAATCAAAAATAAAATGAAAGGCAGCAGAAGGAACAAAAAAATCTTATTACCGGTATATCTGCCCCTTTTTTTCCAAACAATTACTTTGTAATTCAAACAATAATAATCTTCAAGTAACAAAATAAACTAAATAACTCCTTATTTTAAATATGTTAATGCTACAGTTTTAGCAGGGTAATGCTTCAGTTTACACAGGTCATTGGCTACAACTGCTGTTTCAACACACTAATTTTATGGTATGAACTTTTCTTTCTTTCTCTTCTCTCCTCAGATTCGTCACATCTGCAGCCAGCAGATGTTCGTCAGCAGCTCAGTCAATACAAGTTGGCTTCTCGCTGTCAAATGTCTTCCATCTTGAAACCCACTGGTTTGATAGGATTTGATGGTCGTCCAGAAGTCATCCTCATGTGTGAATTTTGTGAATTCAGCTCCGGATACATGCAGAGTCTGCGTCGGCACTACAGAGACCGCCACGGTGGCAAGAAGCTCTTCAAGTGCAAAGACTGCTCCTTTTTCACCTACAACAAGTGAGGAAACCTCAACATTTGCTGCACTTTTCTTTATTCCAAATTAAATATCATACTTGATGTAAAATCTAATTATTTATTGTCTTTTAATCTGTTTCAGGATTCACTTCTCAGTACACGTGGAGGCGGGTCACAACAGTAATGCACCTAAGGAGATCTCTAAGGACCTGCAC